>CAHIKZ030004396.1:2687500-2705000 GCA_903632075.3 Acanthosepion pharaonis
GTATAATTAATTTTCTTCAATAATTCATAGTAATGCTTCATAATTTACTATCGCTGTATCCATTTCTAGATTTGGAGAGACAGTTTAAGCTTCAAATGTTTACTTAGAGTTATATCTACAGCAATATAACTGTCGAAGCGCAAAAGAGAACGAATAAATATTTGAAGGGAATGCCAAGTAAAGAAAGAAAAGACAAAGGAAGGGAAGGAGAAAAATGAATGAAAGAAAGAAAGAATGAAAACAAAATGGCAAAAATGGTTAAAGGAAATTATGAAAGAAAGCAGGAAAGAATAAAAATCACAAATGGTGAAAAAGAAGATAAAGACATGGAATGAATGATGGAAAAAAAAAGAAAGAAAAATGGAAGAAAAAGAAAGAAAAAAGAAAGAAAGAAAAAGAAAGAAAAAATGAAAAAAGGATAGAAAAAGAAAGGAAAAATGAGAGAAAGAAAAAAGAAAGAAAGAAAAAGAAAGAAAGAAAAAAGAAAGAAAAAGAAAGAAAGAGAAAGAAAAATGAAAGAAAGAAAAGAAAGAAAGAACAAAGAAAAAGCAAAGAATAATGAAAGAAACATAAAGCAAGAAAAAATGAAAGAAAGAAAAAAAGCGAGAAATAAAAAATAAAAATGAAAGAAAGAAAAAAAGAAAGACTAAATAGCAAACAAAGAAAATTGTAAATAGGAATAGCACAAGAAAGAAGCAAATAAAATCAGGTTACTAACAACAAACTAGTCATCGTGACTTGAGTGTTCTTTTCTCAAAGACTGTCTGGACATGTCGCAAAGGCACATAATTGTCGCCAGTTGGCAAAGCTTTCGAATCAGTCAAGAAATTGAAGCAAAATAACAAGGGAAAGAAGAAGAAGAGAAAAAAAAGCTAAACAAAAAAGTAGGCACTTCAGTAGAAGAGCATGTGCCGACTTGATGATTTCAATGATTTAAGGGTGCATTAATTAGTTGCCATCAAAAGGCGTGCATTGGTCATCAAGAAAGAGGCCATGACTGAAGGGGAACAAAGAGAAAAAAAGTAAAGGGGGATGTTCTGGAACAAGTGAGTGGGTGAGTGTCAGAGAGAGAGAGAGAGAGAGAGAGAGAGAGGAGAGAGAGGGCAGAATTAACTTTAAAGAAAGAGTGGCTAGTAAAGGAGGGAGGGGAATGAAGAGTAGAAAAAGAAAGAGATTAAAATCAGGTAAAAGAAGAGAAGTACAAGAAGAAAACAAATGAAGAATAAAACAAGATGGATGTAAGTTGAAATGCAAGCAATAAAATGTGCAAGTACACAGGATTGCATCGGAGTGAAATTGTTAGTTAAAACGCCCGGTAATCTTGCGCAAGTGCACACACACACACACACACACACACACACACACACACACACACACACACATCTGTGTGTGTGTTTCTCTCTGTGTGTGTGTGCTAGTGTTTGTGTGTGTGTGTGTATGTGGTTCTGTGTGTTTGATGCAGGTAAAACGAATCAAGATCTCTTAGTCACTGTGATTTTATCTAATAATAAATACGCTTAAATTCACCTTCTTCCCACCAGCTCTGGGTAAATAGCAGGACAGACTGGGTTCTATAGCCTTGGATGGCAACTGGTCTAGGAGAAGAACACCTCTGAATTCAAAACCTGTCTCTGTATACGGCTCTTCAAAAAGTGTAACTAGTTCTATACAAGCCTTCACTACTTTAAGTAGTGGTAGTCTACAATTCACTTCTGCGTTCAGGATTGTTCCCTCATACGACATATTTACATAAAGAAACTGAACGGAAAGACACTTATACGTAAAAAACGACGGGAGAGTTCATTATATATACACATACATACATACATATATATATATATATATATATATATATATATATATATATATATATATATATATATGAAGAAATATAGTCTTAAGATGTGCAATATTTATGGAATAAAGTGCTCAATATCAGAGATAGAGCGTGTGTAAATATAAAAGTGAACATAGAAGTCAACACTTGTGTGTGTGTGTATTGGAAAAACGTAGAAATTAAAAAAAACTTATCTATCAAAACAAAGAAACCTTATACATAACATTTTATGAAATGTACTAGTCATATACAAAAATAAAATTGACCACAATTTTGATCTAAAAAATGTCACACTCATTATAATAGAAAGCAATTTACCCACAAGGAAAATTCTCAAGAGTGCTGCCATCGAATCTTATGAAAATAGATATATCTACGCCCTGGTTTTCCCACTCTCACCTTTCCTGAAAGAATTACTACTTTCCAACATACACGATCACAAATATGCCGAAAAATGAAAAAAACAAAACAAACAAAAAAAAAAGCGGTTAAATCTATCTCTTCATGTTTTTAAACATGTCCAGCTCATACGTCCCTTTCCCACCAAATAAAAGCATCTTTGCCTATGCCTGTATTTTATATATTTTCATAGTAATTGCTTTGATGAGCTTTCGTTTTGCTACCACGACATCACGAATTTAAGCGCAGTACTAGAATGGCAACTAGGTCTAATCTTTTTACTGCTCGATGTAACCGGAAGCACTTTTCTAATAGTTTCTTTCCTTGAACTTCCTGCTTTTGGAACTCTTTTCCTTCTACTTGTTTTTTTCTGTCAAATATGGCCGTCAGAGGTTTATATACAATGTCGATCGTCTTATTCTGTCTTATCGAATCGTGTTTTTATCTTATTGTACTTTCTCTTTATTAACAATTTCTCTGTTTCTGTTACTCACGCTAACCGCTTGTATCATAGTGGCTTTATCGCTTTGCTTGGGGTAAAATGATAAAAAGGCGCCCCTTGTCGTAGCTCACCTTGTCGGCAACATATTGATGAAATTCTGCTTTCGATAGCTATTTTTGCTAAGATTACACCATCACCCCTGTTTCAGAAATGTCTAATAATATTAATACTGATGGCAGCGTTGTTGTTGTTGTTGTGGTGGTGATTATGATCATGATCATGATAGCGAAAAATGTTCGATTTCCACTCTTCAGTATTACTAGCAATTATAGAATAGAGAATCCCCTGGGACTTTTCGTACAAACAAATCGTTAATTGGAGCGTAGCAGCAATTTGATCGATTAATAACAAAAGGAAAAAAAAAACAACAAAAAAATAAATTCAATACTTGAATCTGTCGGAAACAATTGTGAGAAAGTTGGAAAAATATCAGACCAACATTCGTACAATCTGAAAAAGGCAGGCTTCTTTTTCTTTTTTTTTTTTTTTTGGCAGACTGGAAGATTGCAAATGTTGAAGGGAATTAAATAAATTGTGACCGATATATAAACTGATCGACAAACGGTTGGAACAAGAATAACAGGGCGAGATAGACACACACACATATTTAAATATATATTTATATAGGTACGTGAAGAGAGAGAGAGAAAGAGAGAGAGAGAGAGAGAGAGAAAGAGAGAGAGAGAGAAAGAAATAGATTGAAAAGAACAAAAATATTACGATACATAAACTGATAAACAGTATTGATTTGATGTCTATATATATATATCTACAATACCCAAGAAACACGGACAACTGTCGGATTTCAGTCTTAGCTTAAATACACACGAGAATTGGCCGCAAGTCAGTGTGCTGTACTTTTCCATACATAGATAGATTCAGAGGTGACTGACCGCTAAATAACTGCAAATAAGCTAGAATGGGGAAACTTTATTTCAAAAGTAAATTCTAATAAAGACTCTTTTGGATTCCATTTTCAGCGGTCAGGTGGTAGGATACGCGTGTGACATAAACTTAATGTGGTCACAGTTGTCAAAAGGTCATTGTACAGGTTGCTTCAGATTCCAAAATGGTGTTGGTTATGTTTCTACGGCATAGGTAGGCCCCACATCGACATCTAAACACGTCGTGTACTGGTAACCTCTGTGTAGCACTGCTTCATTCATCGAATTCAGATACCACAACAAAGAAGGATAATTCTGTGTCATTGGGAATATATTTCCAGTAAATTGTTTGGGGAATATTTTGAAGAATTCCGACAAATTGTGTGGTCACAACCTCTGAAATGAGCCCAATCGACCATTTATGCGGCAGAGTGGAGATGACTATTCGCATGCAATGTCATGCGCCTAAAAGCAAGAAGTGCGACAGAAAAATGCATACATAAGGAAAGGATACATCTCCAGTTCTGAAAAAATCTTGTCACCACCAAGAAAACTTTCTCAACAAAAACAAAATGACATAAAATGGAGAATATATATATATATATATATATATATATATATATATATATATATATATATATATATAATACCGATTTGTAATTGGTAAGAATAATTCCAAGGAGGACATTAATCCAAAGAGAGCTCAATGTAAATTACAGAGCAATAATAATAATAATAATAATAATAGTAAACTTAATTATTCCATTTCTAAAAGGCTATCGGTCTTAAAAGATGAATATTAAAATATTCATGAAATAAATTATGACCAAAATGGATTTTTAAGGTTTTTATTGATTTACTATACATACACACACACACACACACACACACATATATATATATATATATATATATATCAATGGATTTTTAAGGTTTTTATTGATTTACTATATCTCTCTATCTATCTATCTATCACATACTCACACGCGTGCGCACACACACTTATACACACATATATATTTATTTTGCGTATATTTTACTAGCATGTTTTCATTAAGACATGTTTCATCGAATACTTTACACAGGGTTTGTCTACTTATTTTCAATAGGATCCTCTCATATTCACTGAAGGTTTCTCAGTATTCTTATTAAAGGACGAGAGAAAATTACTTTGTTGATACATATTCGTTTATTTCGAGTACTTTCGACATTAGCAATGTCATCATCAAGTTGTTGGTTTTTCTAAGACAAAAATTGTTTTATCCATAATTTTTCTGAGACAAAATTGTTTTGCTCATCTGAAAGTTATTTTTTTTTACTTGTGAAGTGAATAACGCTAAGGTTATATACTCAGCGATTGTCTTGGAAAAAAAGCAATACACTGATGATGACATTGTGCTATGTCGAAATTACTCAGGACATATATATATATATATATATATATATATATATATATATATATATGAAATTAGACAGTCAGACAGACAGAGATAGATAGATAGATAGATAGATAGATAGATAGATAGATAGATAGATAGATAATTTTTTTGTGAAGGTCAATTCTGTTTATTAAAACATTTGATTGCGATAGAAAAAATCCGTTAGCATAGAACTTACGGTTACAACTAGCCATTTCAACTGTAAACAGATGAAACCGAGCTGCCAATCTAGTACTGACTTTAAATTATTAAATATTAAGTATCATAGAGGAAAGTTCATCATACCAATTACTATGAAATTATTTATGGAAAAGACACAGGGAAGATACATTAAGGCAATGTGAAAGTGCATAAATTTGAGATGCCAGATCAGAACCAATAATATTGCAGAGTATTCTTTGTATTTTATCAATTGTCTTGAAATATATAGCAGGAGCATCAGGCCAGATCCGGCAGCATGAACGAATCGTTGACTTATAAATATGTAAGATATATTCTAGCGGGAAAAATTGTCTTGCGCCACCTCGGAAAGCAATTTTCCTAGCAGCTGACATAGTGATTGATTCAATATAGTCTTTCCACTTCATGTCAGCAGAAGACTATAGACCAAGAAGGGGCAATGCATCACTCTCTTGGTGGTTAGCATCAGCCATACTGATGGAAGAAAAGGCGATTAAAAGAGGGGCTTTTCATTTTGTTCCGATTAACAGTAGAAAATTGAAGATTTATGAGATCACCTGACAAGATGACCTCATTGAACCTATGAGATTTACCATTAAGACAGGAGTAAATGGTTATGTCATCAGCCTAGATACTTAGTTGAGAACTGTTGCAATCAGGAAGATAGTTAATGAAAATTAGGAACAACGTGGGTCCATGCATGAGTCCTTGGTGACGCCAGCATTACTGCAAACTGATCTAGAAGAGTAGCCATTCACGATGACCTTCATTTTTCTATTCGATAAAAAAGACGGAGTCAGTTAAAAAATCCGTCCACGAATAACATAACATTTCAATTTGTAAAGAAGGCCAGTATGCTAAACCCTATCAAATGCCTTAGAGATATCCAAAAAAAGAGTTTCACCATTATTATCTAAAGCTTGATAGAGCCTTTCAGTGATAACCGATAACACATCAGCAATTGACCTAGAGAAGCGAAAGTCATATTGCTTATCTGAAAGACAACACTCCGAGGTGAGATACTTCAGAAAATTCAGAGTTGTTTAGAGTCTTTAGAACTTTGTCAAATATATATTCATTATCAACAATATGATAGCAGATGATAGATTTTTGTTGGGTTATATGGATCGGCAAGTTGTTTTAACATTGACATAAAGAGTTAAAATCTAAATTCAAATGGATCCTTCTAAGAAACATTTTGTTTCCGCCATCTTCATTGAATTGGAAAGAAAGAAAAAATGCCTATAGATATTTTACTGCACAAACAAGCCCCCGGCACAAACGTTATTCACTTAGTTTACAAGAATTTCTTAAAGTCAAACAAAGAATGCGAAAGGTTAACTTTCCAAAATCACATTAAGAACCAGTATCAAAAACTAACATTGACTGCTATTATGTTGAAGGGAATTTCGGAAAAAGAAAAAAAAGAACGTTTTAAAGTCCTTCACATTAGCAAGCAATTATCTGGGACTGAATGAAGGTGAAAGTATTAATGCTTTCCGAGAACTTCATTAAAAATCGATTTATGTCTGAATGGAGAGTGACTTAAAGTATATTCCGTTGAATATTTCGACAAATACCTTTCATATCTATCAATAGCCTCGTTTTGAAATCGATGCACGGAAAAGACCTGCTTGAGGCGTGTTGAAAAAAAGTTTAATACCGAAACATGGATGGATTGCATTAGCTTAAATAACATCCGATCATGATTTTCCTGCGTTCTATTTTTCTTTTATAAGTTTCTCAGTATGATGAAACGATTTAAATATCTCAAATATTTATTTTAGATCTTGTGTTCAAAATATGTTTTCTTTTATTAGGATATTTGAGCGTAAAGAAACATAGGAAGAAAACAGAGCGAAATTTACTTGGTTGATTTGAAAGGTCGTCGGCGACACTTTCTACGTTTTCTCTAAATTAATCTTCATGGAATTAATTTGCAAAACTTCTACATATAGAGTAAACACTTTGTAAAAATTCTTTCAAGATTCATTTTTTTAGGTGTTTTTTCTTTCTTTTCTTCGCCTCTTTTAATGACAACTTGACGTCAGAATTGGTCGTATTACGAATTGTTTGTCATTGGAGGAGGAGGAGGAGGAGGAGGAGGTGGAATTGTGATTCGTCATTGTTAACATGTTTTCTGTTGATATACTAGATTCTCTTTATTTACTCGGGTCATCATTTTTATTATTATTATTATTATTTCCATGCAACTTTTGTTTCAAATTTAACCTTTGGTTCATTGCTATCGTCTCTGGAATGAGGGTGGGGGTATCTTTGCAGTTAGAAATTTATATATATATATTATAGATTCGATATTATTTCATAGGTTTCACAAAGTTTGATTTGCTATATCTATCTATCTATCTATCTAGCTATCTAGCTAGCTAGCTATCTAGCTATCTCAGTTTTTTCACTATCTATCTATCTATCTATCTATCTATCTATCTATCTATCTATCTATCTATCTATCTATCACAGTTTGTTTACTATCTATCTATCTATCTATCTATCTATCTATCTATCTATCTTTCATTACTATCTATCTATCTATTCCATCTATCTTTTTCATTATCTATCCATCTAGTTTTTCATTATCTATCTATCTATCTATCTATCTATCTGTTCTATCTATCTATCTATCTATCTCAGTTTTTTGTTATCTATCTATCTATCTATCTATCTCAGTTTTTCTATCTATCTATCTATCTATCTATCTATCTATCTATCTATCTATCTATCTATCTATCTATCTATCTATCTATCTTTCTATCTATCTATCTATACTCTACTTGACAGATGAAATAGTTTCGTCATTTCCTCCCATGCAACTTCAGTGTTCGGATCCTAAAAGTTTCAATTCTACAGCGCTGAATTTGAAACCGTGTATGCACACTTTTCTATCAAATTTGGTGCCGCACATTTTAATGTTTGTCCCAAAGTAAAAGTTGATTGGTAAATATCTACTCACATACGTAGCTGTCTATATCGATCTATTTCAGTAGATCCCAAGTACATTCCATTCTTTCTTTCGTTCTACTAAATTCCAAGATATTAATCTTTTTCTCTTTATTATAAAAGAAAAAAATATCTATTTACTCTTCCAAATGTGCACGCTTAATATGTTAGAAACAAATAGGCAGAAATGGTTTTCAAATTCTCCCTAAATGAAATTTCGGCAGAGTCAGGATATCCACTGAGGTCAAGAAGCAAATCAGGTTTTGTCTTCCATAGAATCCAGGAACATTTTTCGCTTCTGATTTAATATTTTTGATTATGTCTTGATATACTTTTCAGTTTACTTCTTCAATGGCAGGCAGCTTAAACGCTTTCGCTTCTAATCTGTTTAATCGATATGAATAGTTTTACACAAGAATTAATCACGTATACTTCCGGCAAACACACACACACACACACACACACACACACACATATATATATATATATATATATATAAAAGAAATATGTTGTAGTGGTTCCAACGAGAGAAAAGTATGTATATTAAAAAAGAAGAGAAGAGAGGTGCCGCAAACGTTTTTGGTTGTAATGTGGATTTATTTAGAAAAAAATATTATGCTTTGTTTTACATAATTTTGCGACACGTGTTTCTGGTCTCGCGACCGTCTTCAGGTAAAAAAGGAGATTTCCACATATTATTAAAAATAATTAATTTTTTCCTTATGTTCAATGTTAAATATTCTCGATATGAGACATTCTTTGTTTGTGTGTTGGTAATCCGAATTTCTTTCTTGAATTATATATATATATATATATATTCTTGAATATATATATGTGTATATATATATATATATATATATATGTGTGTGTGTGTCTATATTCTTGAATATATATATATATGTGTGTGTCTAGAAATTATTTAAATAAAGAGATAAGATCAACCATAAATATGACTGATTATGGGCGCATACATTTGAGCAAATTATTAATTTTTAATCAATGGTCTAGACTTAGCAGTGCTCAATGTAGTAAAACAGAGCTATAAAGTATATATTAATAATTACACATATACCTATATTTACAGCACGTCACAGAGTTTCATAGTTTTGCCAATCATCAGGTACAAAACGTTACGAACTGTTAAATAGGGTTGGTTTTCAATTTCTGGGTCTCGTGAGAGCAATGCTAAATTATGTGTAGATTCAAAGTTCAAGATTATTAAAAATATAATATCGTATTGGGTTATAAACTCAAAATAGAGTGTGTTGGTAGGTGGATAATAAAAAAGATTATTAATAGTAAGTTTAATAAGGATATTGATCCGTTAATGTGTATTGAGTCAGCGGATAAGATTATTGCAATACGAACTAAAAAAAAGTTGGCAATTACCAAATAAAAATCGTGGGTAGACAAAAAAGAATATAAAGTAAAGAAAATTAAAAAAAATAATCAAAAAATAATAAAAAGAAATAAAAAAAGAAACACTAGGTTAAAAACTGTTAAACGCTTGAATAGTGTAAGGGGGCAACTGGATATTAAAAGAATAAAAAAAAAAATAAATATTAGACGCAGGTCATTTTTGGTATAGCAAAGATAATAGGATAATTGCTCTAGCTATCATCAAAATATTTGAGAAGAGATTTCCTTCTAAGGCTGTAAGTAATCATAAGCTCACTTCATTTGGTCACCTTTTCATGTTTGAGAATAGTTCGTTTTTGTAAGAGGCACAGAGTACATTTATCCTTTTTGAGGTTAAAAGATTTTGTTACTTTTTTGTTACTACAGGTTTGTAGTTATCTATCTTGATTTCACAAAAAAAATTTAGATATTGCCTTGTTATTTGAATATTTCTTAGTGGGACACGTCATTTTATGATAGTAATACTGGGTTTTTCACTGGCTAGCCTCGGAACCAAAATAAGAATTATTAATCAACAAGAGAGAATTGCCAGTGAAGAAACTTTTAGCATGGAGTTGGAGGTTAAATTTAGCCATTTCTACTGTAAAATGAGACATGGGTGCCAATCTAGTACGAGACTTAAATTCATAAAATCTAGTTACCACAGAGGAAAGTTCATCAGATCAATTGCTATGAAAGTATTTGCAGTAAAGGCACAGAGGATCTATGTTACAGCGATGGGAAATTGATTGAAGCCAAGAAGCCAGGTCAGGATCAAATCAAACTTCTGTCCCTGACAGGCGTTTCCACACCATGAGTCCCATAACCAGATGAGTCACGTGAACTCTTCTGAATTTAATATATATATATATATATATATATATATATATACAGAGAGAGACAGAGGAAAGACAGAGGAAAGAGAGAGAGTGAAATATATATATATATATATATATATATATATATATATATATATATATATATATATATATATATCTGTGTGTTTGTATGTATGTGTACGGTTGTATTCTATGTGCTAAACATGGTATTTAAGTTGCAATATTGAGTTGAATTGAACCAGAATCGCTTGAAGCTTAACAGATGTCTGTTTCTCTATTTTCAACCCTTTGCCTCTCTCTCTCTTCTCTCTCTCTCTCTCTCTCTATATATATATATATATATATATATATATATATATATATATATATATATATATATATATATATATGTGAAAAGTGTGTGTATATAAATATATATATATATATATATATATATATAATTATTTATATATTATATGCGCGGTACTTATTAGAAAGCGCTCAATATCAGAGATAGAGCTAACATATTTGGTTGGATTGATGTGAGTTTGTGACCCTGGGTTTCACGCTTTTGCGATCGTCAGACAAGCAAAAAACCTGAAACCCAAGGTTACAAACTCACATCAATCCAACCAAATATACATATATATATATTTGGTTGTTGGTGAGTGTGTATATACACGCACAAAGAAATACACACACACACACACTGGGATAAAGTGCTCAATATCAGAGATAGAGCGTGTGTAAATATAAAAGTGAACATAGAAGTCAACACTTGGAGGCTTCTAAGTGTTGACTTCTGTGTTCACTTTTATGTATACACACACACACACACACACATATATATATATATATATATATATATATATATATATATATATATAGTCATCCACAGACAGAGTGTTTCGCTGTTTTACAGCTCATCAGTGTGGCTAGACATCCGATTGCTTCAAGCCGAGATCGAATGTCTACTGATTTAGTATCAGTCGGAGATTGTAACCCTAAGCTATTGGTGGCGCACGGCAGGATGATGTTGAATTTATAATTAATTTTTTCTCCCAAAGAAATTATATATATATATATATATATATATATATATATATATATATATATATATATATATACACACACACACACACATATGCAGAAATATAGTTTTAAAGTGTGATATATTTATGGGATAAGGTGCTCAATAGAGACAGAACATATGTAAATATAAATATAAAAGTGAACATTGAAGTCAACACCCGGAAGCGACAAGCTGTTTCCTGTTAGACGCAATCGTCAGGCCGCGAGTGTTTGATTTTTCTCTTCTTTTATATATATGTGTCAATGGTGCATTGTGGGTAATCCATTCTGGCGGTTATTTTGGCGGAAGTGGCTTGTTTATTTATTTGTGTTAATTTATTTTAATTGTTTTAATTTTCATTTTTTATTTTGCACATTTATTTATTCTTTTCGGTTTTCGATGTTTTATTAACGTATTAAAAAAATTTGGGGGTGGTTTATTTAGCTCGTTTATTTAACAGTTTGCTTTGGTTTAGGAAGATATAACTATTCGTCTAATTTTTGGATTGTTTGCCGTAATCCGTTCTGCAATTTTGGCGGGGAAACGTTTTTAATTTGTTTATTATTTTATTTATTTGGATTGATTATTTTTGCCTGTTTTTGCATACTTATGTTGATTTGTATTAATTCTAAACGTTATTTTAGAGGGAGCCTTTTGTTAATTAATTTATTTATTTGGATTCATTTTTACTTATTTTTTCTTATTTATTTGTTTATTTTTTATTTTTCATATTTTTATTTACTCTATTCGTTTTTTGATATTTTTGTATCTTTCTTAGGTTGAAGGTAACATCTACAAAATCTACTTCGTTTAGGTTAGTTTTTATATCTATGTCGGATCCGTTATTTTTGAAAATCTTTATTAGAGCTTTTCTCGTTCTGTCTGTTTTGTTTGTTATATTTCTGTAGCTTACGAGACTGTCGTCCCTGTAGGTTTTGTGAACCATCAAAACTTCCCATTGTAGTGTCAAAGATCCCGTCTTTTTATCCATGCATCTTAATTGTGGAATAGCGGTGATTTACGGGAGTGTTTAATGAAATCGATTTCCTTTGTGTTTACTTTTATTTATTTCCTGGGCCTTATCTAGCATGGCTTATATATATATATATATATATATATATATATATATATATATAAAGACAAAAAAAATCATTTCTTTAGCGACACGTTCCGTCCCCCCAGGAACATTATCAAAGTAAAATATAGAATTTTATTTTGTAACATGAATGTATAAAAAGTAAGTATAGTGGTGGTACGACTATCGTTAAGTTTACTAAATGTTAAATCTAAAAACGCAGTAAAGGTATAAGTAAGGTTAAACTATATACAAATATATATATAAGATAAAATATAGATTCAAGGCAGGCTTAATTTAAAGGCTAAAATTCCTAAATACTCAGGATAGAGCGTGTGTAAATATATGAGTAAACACAAAATTGCGAAAGCTTGTTTCATGCTTCAACGCATTCTTCAGGCCTTCAGAATATTACTTTAAAATATGAAACAGACTATATATATATATATATATATATATATATATATATATATATATATATATATATATAAGCAAATATATGGATATAAATCCGACAGTATGAAGAAAAATATACTGAAAAAACAAACAAAAATCCTAATATGCGATTATGCTGTTTTAATGTTTAATGTCAACGTCGGACGTTTCGGTCTAATAGACCATCTTCAGGACATATTCATAAAACATAATTAATATAGGCTATATACAATTCAACATGAAAAAGACGATGGACATAAAAGCAATACCAATCCAAACAGATAACTGAAATCTTTATAAGATCAGCATTCTGTTTAAATATGATCACGTCGTTGTCACGTGGGCGATGTTGTGAAAACGTATTCCTAAAAATTTGAGTATTTTGAATGAAAAACGAAAATAATTTTATTTTGATCTAAAACTTATATGTACGTTTGTCGAGCATTAAAACAGCATAATCGCATATTAGGATTTTTTGTTAGTTTTTTTCAGTATATTTTTTTTCATATATATATATATATATATATATATATATATATATATATATATATCGTGGCCTCTACCGTGGGAGATCGACGCAGGCCGTTGATTCGCGACTACCAGGAATTCTAAGCACGGCTAGGTGGCGGAAGGAAGCGAGAACTCCCCACTGAACAGCTTTCGGCACGATACCTCACCCTTCGACGTATGAGGTGCAGGCCACTCAGTTCTTGGGAACTGACAGCCAGATAACCTGCACATGATTTGATTATAGTGACGAAGGTTTTGTGCAGAGCCAACCACACTTTTTGAACATATATCTATATACATATATATTTTTGAACAGACGCACAGACACACATACATATATAAATATATATATATGTGTGTGTGTGTGTGTGTATATATATATATATATATATATATACATAAATATATGCATGTATAATATATCGCATGTATAGTGCTGATATCAATAAAACAATGCTCGATGTAATATAACAGAGCTTTTAAGTATATATTAAAAAATTTATTATTATATATTTAATATACATATATACGATTGCGTCTAGTATGAAACAGACTGTCGCCTCTAAGTGTTGACTTCTATGTTCACTTTTATATTTACACACGTTCTATCTCTGATATTGAGCACTTTATCCCATAATCATAGCATATCTTAAGACTATATATATATATATATATATATATATATATATATATATAAACAAATGGAGTAAAAATTCCACTGTTGGTAGCATTTACTTTTAAAAAAGTGCTCAATACAGTCGAGCAATTATATCATTATTATTTTTATTATAAGAGATTATAATAAAAGCATGTTGAAAACATGTTAAGAGATTATGATAAATCATGTTTTTATAATAATTTCTTATAATAAAAATAATATATATAGAGAGAGAGAGTGAAAAGGGGGAGATGGGGAGAGAGGGCACTTGAGAGAGAGTAGGGCACATCACTGAAAAAATTTAGCCTAGACTAGATGTAGCCTAGTAATGTGATTTAGGAGTGAAGAGTTGTGAATACTTGAAAACTAAATGTGAATGGTGAGGACAATACATGTGTCCGTCATGAATATCTTGCTTTGTTTGCCACAACTTTTTGTCCATTTCGTTTCTTTTTTCGGAGTAAGCAAATTGGTCACAATCAATGCGAACAAAAATCTTTGGAAAAAAAAACAAGAAAAAAAACAAGAAAAAACATAAACAAACAAACTAATTATGAAAAAGAGAAAAATACAGTTATTTGAAATTTATTCGAGTGACCGGAAATGCCTCTCTTTCGTCAAACGTGAGAACATAAAATCGACAGAAAGAAAAATAAAAGAAGGAAATAAAGAAGGAAATAAAAATGAAAGAGAAAGAAAGAGAGAAAGAAAGATGAATGAGAAAGAATCTGGGAAATAAAGAAAAGAAGGAAAAAGATGAAAGAGAAAGAAAGATGAAAGGCAGAAAAAGAAGCAACGATGAAAGAGAAAGAAAGAGGGGAAGAAAGATGAGAGGGAAAGAAAGAGGGAAAGAGAAAGAAAGAAAAACTAAGTGAACGAAAGAAGGAAAGGAAGTTAAAAGCAAAAGAAAGAAGAAGAAGATGACTGAGAAAGAATGAAAGATGAGGGAGAAAGAAAGATGTGAAGAAAGTTGAAAAAGGAAGGAAAGAAAATCAAATAAACAAGGAAAGAAAAAATGAAAAAAATAATGAATGTGAATGAATGATGAAAGGGAAAAAAGAAGTAAAGGAAAATGAAAGACAAAGAAAGAGGAGAGAAGAATGAGAGACAGAAAGAGTGAAATAAAAATGATGAAAAAGAAAAGGAGAAAATTAAGATGAAAAAGAAGGAAAGAATGAAATAAATGGCGAAAAAGAACAAATGAACGAAGATTAGACTGAAAGAATGAGACAAAAATAGCTAAGATGTAAATAAAATCTTAGAAGAATAAAGACCGAAAGGTAGTAGGTATCACGGCAGTACCTGGTTAATGAGCACCCTTCACGGTGGTCGGATCCTTGTACATAACTCCCTTCGCAATCCTCTCTCTTTACAAGAGCCAGATCACGCAAAAAATAGAGTACTGTTGTCATATTTGGTCGGCAGTTGCCCAGACCTCACCCTCCAGCCTCGATAGAGTTCAATAGCATCTCCGATCACTTGTGGGTGATAATTATTCACCAACCCCGAAGCCTCTCGATGCTCTTTCGCTACTTCCACCGAATGTGCTCGGACGAACTATATTCCTTGATCCCACCAATTCAAGCTTTCACGACAAGCACCCGCCATGCCACTTACATAGCAGCAAATCATCCACATTTCAAGCCGAGCTTCTCGGCTTGACGGTCGAACTCTCTGCCTCTGAGCAGAGAGGAACCCGGACGAGGCTCCGCCGAAGGGCAGAGTCTCGTTCGGGGAGGTTGATCAGCCCGATCCCGTTTATACGGGTTCTACGGGCATTTTTTGGCCGAGTCTACAGGCTCGGGAAACCCACGTTAAACTCGGCCTTGTGCCACATGCAACCCTCGTGGGGGGTGGCTAGATACCGAATCATCCACATTTCCCTCCATATTGCATCGGTGTGAAGTAAGTTGCACTCTGATAGCTTCTTCCTGCGAACCATTGCTCCGTGGAACCGACTCCCAAGAGGCTGTTTCCCTAATCACTACAATCTTAACCTGTTCAAGGCTAGGTTTACCGTTATTTTCCACTCCTATGCGCACAAATTACCTCCTAACGTAACCATCTATCTCGAGTGACCTCCGGGACTTGTAAATGGTGAACCTTACTGTAAGTGGGTGTACTACAAATTATGTGTAACTTACTCTTTTTGAGTAAGGTCGCTTCTACTTATTATCTTTCAGTTGCCCCTCTGTCCTTGGACATAGTGCGCTCAGGGGCTTCTCTGTCAAAGGACAGAGGAGCAACTGAGAAAATAATACTGAGAGGTGCCCAGCCCTGGGGAACATCTGCCAGAGGCCGCGCCCTCCCACTGCACAAGAGGGAGGGATCGGTGCTCGCACTGAGGCCAGCGCAACCGACGGTTGCAGGGTCTGAGGGGAATTTTTGTTCCTGTCCCGGGCGTACGCGCTCGGCTCCCCACCTAAAAATAGACCTTGTGTCACATCTCATCCTAGTGGGGGGACAGAGTAATTACTTACTACAAATTATTTTCAAGATAAAATTAGTTGATATAACTTGAGAGGTGCTGAAAAGTTCTCGTCTCAGTCTAGGATTTCAAAATGTTCATAGTTGGTAATTTAGTTAAACTTAGGAAATACAACAGGATGGAAAATTATCATTTCTTTCTCATATTAAAAGCCACGATTTCATATGCCAATTTTACACACACACACATAAAATATATATATATATATATATATATATATATATATATATATATATATATATATATATATGTGTGTGTGTGTGTATATATATTTAAAGATATGATAAAATATAGTTTAAAATTACATAAATCAGATCTTAATAAACAACTATTTCAGATCAAATTTTACACAGTAACTAAGGATCAGGCTATGGACTTATTGATCGAAATTCTTATAGCTAAGTTAGCGAAATCGGCACACAATTAAAACTATAAATAAAGGAGAAGAAAAAAAACTATTTGTAAAGAAAAACAGTTGACTGACTGGAAAATACGAGGAATGACGTGTTATAAGAGAGATAGAGAAAGAAAGAGATAGAGAGAAAGAAAGAGATAGAGAGAAAGAATGAATGTGAAGATATACAATAAAGAATGAGGGAGAAAAGGAGAAACATTAACGAAAGAATGAAAAGAACAAGAAAGACGAAAAAGAAGGAATGAAACGAAAAAGAAAGAAGAAAAAGAAGGAATGAAAAGAAAAAGAAAGAAGAAAAAGAAGGAATGAAACGAAAAAGAAAGAAGAAAAAGAAGGAATGAAAAGAAAAAGAAAGAAGAAAAAAGAAGGAATGAAACGAAAAAGAAATAAAGAAAATCACGAAAGAAAAAATACAAAAGAAAAAAGAAATAA
>CAHIKZ030004396.1:2710000-2715000 GCA_903632075.3 Acanthosepion pharaonis
CAATACTCCACAAGGACATGGGGATTCACTATTTCCCAATTTTTGCAGCAGAAGACAGATTCATTGATTACCATTATGGAAGAAATGAAGGCGCTAAGAGTTGTATTATAATTCCATTTGTTCCGGCGTTATTTAGTTAGTTAGCAGGTTAGTACATGCATTGTTACATGTTGCCATTACCACAGATAAATAATGTACCATTCTGTATTGATTGCGAGGAAATCCAGAAAAAAAAAACATATATCAGAGACGAGGTTTCGTTTTAGAAGTAAAAAGGTAAACAATAATAATAATGATGATAATAATAATAGAAAGAAGGAAAGAAACGGAGATAGAAAGAAAGAAAGAAAGAAAGAAAGAAAGAAAGATAGAAAGAAAGCTAGAGAGAGGGAAAGAAAGAGAGTGAAAGAAAGAAAGAAAGAAATAGAGAAAGATAAAAAGAAAAAGAGACAGATAAAGAAAGAGTGAGTGAAAGAAAAAGAGAGAGAAAGAAAGAAAGAGAAAGAAAGAAAGAAAGAAAGAGAAAGTGAAAGAAAGAAAGAACGAAAGAAGGAAAGAAAGAAAGAAAGAAAAAGAGAGAGAGATAAAAAGAAGGAGAAAGAAAGAAAGAAAGAGAGAGAGAGAATGAAGGAAATGGAGAAAGAAAGAAATAAATAAAGATAGAGAGAGAGAGAAAGAAAGAAAGAAAAAGAAAGAATGAATCCAAGAGTCGATAACTCTTTCATGCGTTTAACATCTGCTTCCGTTTAATGGAAAACCTTGTCAATTTGGAATCATTTATATTCTCTTGTTCAAATAATGACCTGTTTTCCTACTTATCATTGCCATTGCAATATTTTATTTAAAGATGTTAAACCCAAATATGTAACGATACAATGAAAGAATGGCTACGGATATTTTCTAGTCGTAGAACTCGCAAGGGCCTTATTCTGTTATGATTATATCCGAAAATTCAGATAGGAAAACCCAACACTTTCCTCATCTACTGACAATTTGGTATTAATCTATTGTGTCGTATCTTTAACATTAGTGTGCGTTAATAGCATTCGACACAAGAGACTAATATTCAACTATCATAACTGTAGCCTTAATTTCTAAGTTATTAGCCAAAACAAAAACAAATTGCCTGGCATTTTTCATTTTTATGCATGAAAGTGTATTAGGTGCTTTGCAAGTTTGTGATCTCCCTCCCAGGTCAGATCTACCGGAACAACTCATCACTAAAATATGTGATCTACAAGTTGAGATAATTATCTATATTAAATAATAGTTAAGTGATTGTTTAGCGGCATGTCAACTCCTTATGGGTCATTTAATGCCGAAATTTCATATTTTTGGAAGAGTCGGTAATTTACTTTTGAAAAATTTAATACTGCTAATATATTTTTTTTCACAAAAATGGATTGCTGGTATTATTTATTTTTTACTATTAGAATGTATTGCTGTTTTTTTTTTTACTATAAAAATGTTTATACTTTCATCGCATTTATATTTTCATAGCTAGGACACTAAAAAGTGCTATCAATCCGGGTCAGGGTGTACGTAAACAACAGCAATTAAGATTTAAATATTTAGTTTACACTGAATAAGACAAGAAGAAGATGTAGTCTTTATCTAATATACTATAATAATAGGTTAAACAAATACCACATGATAAAATATTGAAGAATATTATTATTTTAACTAATACAATTCCTGTCTATAAGGAGTGTTATGAATAATCAAGAGTTGTCTCCCCATGTTTCGTTACTCTCCTCTTTGAGAGAGCTATTTATGTTTACTGGGACTATAAAAGGACGCTATACGCGGACCTTGTATTCTAAGTTGAATAAAGCTTTGTTAAAACCTACATCTGCTTACTTTTGTCATTACAGTTTGAACATCATTCAGAAATGCAAATTTTGGGCATTGGATCGCATAATTTTCTTTTGTTTATATACAGTATCCCTCGGAAGACTTCATTCACTGTGTGCTATGTAAAGTTCTTTATAAGCAATGTTGCACATGTAGATAATTTACTTTAAGAGTTTGAGCCCTGCGGTCCTGAACAATTTTAGCCATTCTGCCTGAGCTTCTGAGTCAATATTCGCAAATAATTGGTATGTAATGTTTCACGGTAGATGTAAAAATAGTTAAAAAAAATATGCATTGTACTTAGCAGGTTGAGACTGCAAGCTTCATGGCATAAACGATCTTTTATTTTATCCAAAACACATGTACCAACACAGTGAAAATGCGCGGACATGTTGGTATAACGTTCGATGACATCAGAATATTACGGCTTTTCTGATTGGCTCTTCAAAATATGAGAACCAATATCAAAACGCGACGCAAGCCTTTACCCACCGTTCAACCGATGGCTGGGCAGTAAGTCATTTTACTCTACCACCTGTAAAGCGGTGGTCAGGCCTCAAAGGTTTAAGGGAGATCATTTATTTAAGAAAAATCACTGCACGTAGACCGCATACATAAGTAGAATCGTGTATGATACTTCCTTTGTTTTTCTCGGCAGGGATTTTGATGTTTTTGAATATTTTCATACGTAACAGTGTTGTTCACTTATATAATGTTGATCTTTAGCTTTTCAGTTTGTCAGCAAATGCGAGAAGGACATTTTACAACCTAAATCTTTGTTAAAAAGCAATGTTGGTTGAAAATAAAAAAAAATAGCTAAAACGATGAAGCATACAGCGAAGGACATGTAATAGGTGGTTAGACAGTGAAAAACAGGATATTAGGGTCGGGCCAAAATGATGCTTCATCCTTCCTCACAGCCATGAGCCTCTTTTCTACAATAACAGCATCATTACGTCATATTACACCTGCCAACTGAGAATTAGTAGGAAAGGAAATGGTAGTCTCAAATCTCTAAATCTAAAGCAACAACAGAATCAACAACACACACACACACACACACATATATTCATGAGTATATATATATATATATATATATATATATGTGTGTGTGTGTGTGTGTGTGTGTGTGTGTGTGTGCGTGCAAATCCGTGTGGAAAATGTAGCACAGTTGAGAAAAAGAAGACAAGTGACACTACAAAGTCAAAAAGTTTTCATTTGTGACCAACACGGAAATGTCAGGAGGGTGACATTTTTTTTATCGTAAAGGACACCAACGATAATTGAGGCGAATCTGATTGTCCATGGGGAGAAATACCACCGCCTAATTGCTGGGTTTGTGAGGGTGTTGTCTGCTGTTCTGTTGAAGGACAACTTAGGAAGAAAGAGGACGGACGGAGAAATTATATCAGGTTGACTTTGTTTAGGAGACATTCATTGTTACTTTTTGTTACTATGACGCTAAATCTCACTTTCTCTACTTCTGCTACTACTAATGCGTTGAATAATCTCCTTTTTGCCGAGCCAATTGGTGGGGGGGTCAGTTCGTTAAAACTGACGTGGTGACTTGTCTCGTAAAATGTATCTGTATAGATCATGATGTTTATCTTTTCAAACCGACTTTCTCTCTCTGACTCTCACCCTCTCTTCCTCCCTTTCTCTCTCTTTATATATATATATATATATATATATATATATTAATCGATTTAACCCCAAGCAAGGCAGTAAAGCTACTAAGACAAAGAGGCTACGAGGTCTAGCGATTGACATTGCATTTAAATGGAAAGCATGGAAAGCATTTGGATGGAAAGCATGGAACCGGAAGGGACTTCCAAAGGCGGCAAGTAGGAGGAAAAGTAACCGTTAGCATAGAATTTATGATCATAAAGGTCACGAGACCGGAAACACGTGTAGCAAAAATATAAAGAATAAAATATAATATATACAGTAAAAAAATCCACATTGTAACCAAAAACGTTTGCGGTTTCTTGCTTATTTGATTTATACATTTTTCTCTCGTTAGAACAATCATAACGTTTTTCCATATATATATATATATATATATATATATATATATATATATATATATGATTTTGTATTTTGACAGCGATCCTTCCTTTATACAGGTTTTATTGAAGATTACTAACAAGGAAATACGATTAAGATTTTTCACTATATTTTTCTTGCATGCGTAACAACTGTGCACAAGAACAGCATGTCATAATCTTTGAATCCGTGCGTTTTCGGCTAATCTATTAACCAGTGCCAAATATCTTTTTTATTTGTCTGAATATCTATATTTTTATATCAATAGAAATGTTTTAATTCCCGAAAATATTCAGCACATTGCGGCCGTGTTCATAATTGATATTATTACGAGTTGGTTTATTATTATTTGTTTAATAAAAAAACAAAGAAGAGGAAACCAATTTTTAGTCCTTATTACGACAGGCATCGCTGGTAGCGTACAAAGAAAATGAGTAACTGCCGACAAAGAGGTTCGATCGTGCCAATCTAGACTTATGAATATATTTTTCTGACAGGTGTATAAATAGCGGTATCAGCATACTGACTGGAGTGATTATTGAGTGACTGTTGTTTGAAACTATCCAGTCGAATTAGTGTGACTTATTGTGCGTCGATGATTTGGGTTTTGGTTTAGGATTTACCGGACGTTAAGCTGCGTTGCTAACAATCTTTTGTTGACTTTCACTTCTTTGTTCTTGTTAAGTATTTATTTGCGGTTGTAATTAAATACTGTTTTATTTTAACATTGAAGTTTTGAGTTATACTTAATTATTAACGGCTATTATCCGTCACAAAATAACCTCAAATTGTCGTACTCTGGCACAAGGCCAAATTAGTGAAGCAATCAGTAACGATCAATCAAATAACACTCCCACTTTCGTGGGTTTGATTATAAAAACTGATGTAATTATTTTTTGCGAAAATTTTTGGGCATTTTTTGAATTTTAGTGACTGAATAGTCATTTTAAATAACAAGAACTCCATTAAAATATTCGAATTTCACTTGACAAAACTAATTGCACGAAGTCGCCATAGATATTGAGTTTATTTTATTGAGTCTGTATCGTTGAAAAGAAATATTAAATAAACAGAGAGATAGATTGATAAAAAGATGAGAA
>CAHIKZ030004396.1:2722500-2745000 GCA_903632075.3 Acanthosepion pharaonis
TCCACGTGCCATGTTTAATGGATATCTTCTGTTAAGTTCTCTACTGCCGGGTATTGAGCTCACACTCTTTGGGTCCTGTCACTGGATCTAACTAACGTCTTTATCCCCTGTGCCATGTGTCCTTGAGGACATCTGTGCATGAATTTCTGGGTATTATAAACCTAATGTCTTCAGCAAACATTTTTTACCAGTGCTCATATTACAATTTTTGCTGTTATCACCCGTTTTTACCAGAGCTCATATTGCAATTTTTTGTTGTTATTATCGCTTTTCTCTGGCATTTCTTATTACTGGTTTCCATATTGTATTCATTTCTATGCTTGGTCGGCTCAGGAGATTTTTGTGGCCTAGCATATGTGCTAATTCCTTAAGTTTACGATCTTGAGTGTGTATTTTCTATTTTGTTCTTGTGCTATGCCTCTTTTAACACAACCTCCTCCATCTATCTTAAGTATCCACAATCTGACCACACTACGTGTTGCTGCTGCCGTTTCCATAACAACTTGTTTTTATAGGGTGGAGTTCCCCTAGATTGGATACCAACCTAGACTAGACAGCCAATTGCTATTTAACCCATAGCTCGGAAGATAAGAGAGGTATTCATGCAGTTTCCAAGAGTATATGTGTGAAAGTGAACGCAACACATTTGACCAGAATTTGAATAGTATGAACTCAACTTCTGGCTGAGTGGGTGTGTACATAATGTATTGTCATAGAAATTGGAATTTGTGTTATAATTATAAATGCATATTATTCTATTCATTACATAAAATATGTAAATACCATGATTGTCTTGTGACGATTATTTTTAATTTAACTTCTCATTTACTTCAATTGTAGAAAGGAATTACCAAACGCACGCCTAAACAGATGTGAGATCATAGTTATACTCATATAAGGTTATCAACCAAAGCTGCGTTATCAATTCAGGATACCCTCAAGGTTATCAACTCAGGATAACCTGCTATTTTACCCATAGCTGGGGCGGGGTAAGAGATTAATATCTAAAGCATTTGTGGGTAACGACCTTGAGAGGTATTTGAAATCAGCATGCCGGTTTCACTTTCGTCACTACGCTAATCGCTCATTATGATACATCGTTTTCTCGGAAATTAAATTTTACAGTCTTTAGTATTTTGTCAAAATTACTTACTTCACTGCCAAAGACTACAGGGAAGATCAACCTAAACCACGCTTTTTACAAGATTTTATACTAGCACTTATAATTTTAGATCAAATTTTAGTTTCAAATATAGCACTCATTTGTAAGCTCTGATCTGATTATTGAAATATCATTGCAGATCTATGATCCAGTGTTCTGTTTTAGGTTGAATGGTTTTATCGGGATAAAATCATTAAAAAAACTAGATATGAGAGTCAGAAAAAATCATTAATTAATTGTAGTAAATCGACTTTGAAATTTAGACGATATGTGCGGAAGACAGAGTCAAGGGTTGTATTTGACAACTTGATCTCTCGTCAGAATTGGAAAGTAGAAACCTAGATATGATTCTATAAGGCAATATAAATAAAAAGTGAACGACACACGAGGAGATAATTCTGATAAGCTAAGTTGTTTAGACCGCGTTTCACGGCTGCACATGGGGGTAAGCACTTCAAAAGAAGACAGACCAACATTATTGTTAAAAGCAGGAGAAAAAAAGTTCCCCAGTGTATTCCCATACGTCTTCTTTGAAAAAGAAATTATTTATTGAAAATGTGCAGAGAATATTTGAATGATTTTAGGCAAATGTCCAGTGAAAGGAAGCGAAAAATATCTACATCTTGCCTCATGATAGTTTTCATTTAAAAAACAAAATAACGAGATGGCACGTCTAGCTATCTCAGCCTTTTCATATCTATCAATCTATATCAGTCGATCTATATATCACAGTCTGTTCATATCTATCTATCTATCTATCTATATCTGTTCATATCTATCTATCGTAGTCTTTTTATATGTATCTATCTATCTGGCTATGTTAATGTGTTCATATCTATCTATTTATCTATCTATCACTTTTTCAGATCTATCTATCTATCTATCTATCTATCTATCTATCTATCTATCTATCTATCTCAGTCTGTTCATATCTATCTATCTATCTCAGTTATTTTTATGTCAGTTTCTTAAACAATATATTGTTTATATAGATAAACATTACTTAATATGTGATTACGAAGTTCGATTCTTACAGGTTTTGGATTGGGAAACGCCAAAATATTGCAGGAAAATTAATATTTTGATAGTAAAGTTTTTAAAAAAAAAGATCGGTCAAGTATAAAAATCCTGGAAATAGGTCAGAACGGCAAGTGGCCAAACACTTCGAGGTCTGTCGGGTGTGTAGGAGGAAGTTCACTATTTGGCAGAAGGGTTCATCTATAAGGAAGTAACATATATATATATATATATATATATATATATATATATATATATATATATATATATATATATTTTTGTGTGTGTACACACGTATATGCAAACGGAATATAAAATGATTTTGGAACGGATATTACTGGAAATTACTGTGTACTTCCGGCTGTCTGGAGATATTTGCGGAGAATAAAATAACACTTGAGTGTAGGTAAAGCAATGTACGTCAAGTCCATTTGAAAATGAGTAAATATAAGATATCACAAATACATATACATTTACTTGTGTATATATACACACACACACACACACATATATATATATATATATATATATATATATATATATATATATATATATATATATATATATATATATATATATATATATTATGAAATGGACTAATTTCAACAATTATTTTAATAAATTTTTTTGCTTATATGTTATTTCTATAGATAACATTTTAAGTAAATGTTCTGTTTATAGTAAACAGTATTAACAGCATTTACCGGCCATAATACAAGAGAAATTTAATAAAATTATGTGACACATATATCCTATAAAATTTCTCGGACATTCAGGCCGGTAATTGTTAATTTAAACAGACCATTTACTTTGTATCTATAACATTTGTATCTATAAAAATAATGTATAAACGAAAAATATATTAACGCATATATGTGTGTGTGTGTGTGCGTGTGCCTGTGTGTATGAATATATGTGCGTAAATTATTTTCCGAGCGAGTCTATCTGTGAAGGAACAAAATAACTAAAAAGACAAGAGGAAAACCTATTGTTAGCCGACGCGTTTCGTCCTCTGAGGGACCTTTTCAAGGCAAATGTAAGGCTTTATGTTGTTGCCCACGTTTATATACAAGAGCAAGTATATCATTGATTTATCAAAGGTTTTGAATTTGAAAACATCCATTTATATTCATCAGGTGGTTGAAAATATCAATCAAAACATTCGCTATTCACAAAGTGCCATAATTCAAGTCTTGTAAGACAAAAGTGAGCCAGTAATATTCAAAAAATATGTATATTTTTAAATAAACAAATTAAACAATATTCATTTATTAACAAAAAAAAATGATAGAAAAAATCTGACCGTAAATATATATATATATATATATATATATATATATATATATATATATGTATATATATATATACACCTGATGAAACCAGACAAACCTACCTAGGTTTCACCTAAACGGATCGTCAGGGAAAGCTTGGCTGACGATCCGTTTAGGTGAAACCTAGGTAGGTTTGTCTGGCTCCTAGGTGTATCTAGGTCTGCTCTACGATTGTATTGAGCTCTTTTGTTAGTTAGTTGTTACTCGTATCGGGTTTTTTTTCTTTGGGCTTCAGACCTGCATCTGTGCGATTTTTGTCGGCAGAAGTTCATGTTTGTAGCTCTTTCTTTTTTAAAACCTTTTTTCCCTCGAAATTGATTTGATTAACAAATCAAAAATTCGAGGGCTTTTCGAAACGAGTCTAGTTATCTATATGTATATATATATATATATATATATATATATATATATATATATATATGCGATAGACTGTGGTGTATGTGTGCCCGATGCAAGAATTTTAGTTGTTTTTAGTTATTAATATTGTAGATGCAATCCCCTAGAGTGCATAAGAATTCATAAACAGGGAGATTTTTGACGTCCTGATTTGTTGGTAATAATTCGATTAGATGTTTTAAACTTTTATATTAGATGATGTGTCCGTAGTGTTTACTAGAAACAAATTATATTTTTAATTGCTTTTTCACCCTGTTTATGATTAAGGTGCACCTGGTTACAATAGAATAAGTTGATGGTGTGTTTATTTTTATTTACATCAGTGTGTTATCTTAGTTTTTCTAAATTTCGTCAAGGATAATTTTTATTTGTTTATCGGCTTCTTAGTTTAGGACGTTATTGCTGATTAGTTTGTTTAATATTGATTAGTTCTTTATAGATTAATGTGTCCGAAGAAGAGATCATTTTGTCTTCTTCAGAATGGCGACAATCGTAGATATTTTCAAGGAAATGTTAAAAAAGGAGATATTTGCAATTGTCTTATGAACAAGAAATCAGGTTGAATATTGAATGAGTTTTTTTTTTCTCAACTTAATATGACATTTTATTTTGAACAACATTGTCTTCATTATCGACCAATCTTGACATTCCTTTAGAATGAATAAATCTTCCCCAACTAAGACATCATGTAGTGGAAATTATCGATGAATCAGTGATTGATTCTACCGTTTATGTGTATTATAAATTGTGATGAGTTTTGAAACTAGTGTTTGTTTTTGTTTTTTTCAATTTTGCAGCAGATTTCCCGCAGAAAGAGTTTCATTTTATTTCTTGCAAAGTAAAAATTTGCATAAAGATCGAAGAAAGAGCGGGAAAGTACACTTTGGAGGAAGAATTCCGTCTTGATTAGATTCTATTTGTTGTTTATCAATTCTTTGTACAAAGAATTAAATCACTTACGCTAATTCAATTAACGGACTAAACTTGACGAGTTGCTTAGAATTGGTTTACTGCACTGAGATTACAAATCTTGATCAGAAAGATGTTTATCTTTCTTTAACACCTTTTGAAGATGTTAACCCCAAAGAATAATCGAACTACAGCTGAACGCAAAAACTATTCGACCTGAAGATTATTTTCCGATCAGTCGTTCCAAATTTGATTTGATCAGAATTATTTACTCCATCAGCGTTAGTGAAACAATTTAATACAAGTAATTTAATATAAGTAAGCGAGAATAAATATCATTAGCTTTTTTTGACAATTCATATTAATAACTTATATGTAAGCGTTCGAGCATAGCTACAAAAATTAGAAATAAATTTAGTAATAATTGCAGATAACACTACTTTTCTTACGTTTCCAGAATGTTTTCATTTATGTCAAAATGCGTCATATAATCTTATTTTCTATATTAAGCACCATGGCCGGTGCAAGAGTCCTGTGTATGCCTTTCTCCTCTAGATCTCAATTTTCATCAGGTAGTCTTCATAGGGAATAAGAAATTTTATTGTAACCTAATTATGAACAATAATGAATCATATGCAATATAGGTGAACAATTCAACTAAAAAAAAAATGAAAATAATTACAACGTATCTGTATAAAATTTAGAAATATGTCATTCCATGTTAAATAAATCAGTAATGATTTGCGGCAATTTTTAACATCAACATGAGATTTTTCTTGTTAAAAAGTGAATAATTTAAAACATTCAATATTAATGATAAAAAATAATGAATTTTATATCGTGCTTTTTTGAGATTAAGCATGAGCAAGACAAATTGGGACGGAAATAAAAAAGAAATGAAAATACGTCAGAATCCGTAAAATCATTTGTGTTTAGTTTAAATTTGTAAATTATATAAATGTAGGTAGAAAAAAAAAGCAAATATTCATAAGATAGCAAGTGCCGCAACGCACATACAGGATCCCCAATTAGGCTTTATCGGGGATGGTACATGCCGGCCCTGTTAAGCTTTTATAAAGAAATTCATATTGATTCATAAAAACATCTATAGGAAATAATCTTTGAGTTGCATTATTTGCTGTATATCCTTATATAATTCATTATTAAAGCTTATCATCACACATATTGTTGAATTTGCATCAAAAGAAAGCTGGATGTATCAAATGTTTATAGATGGTAAATACTACAGTTATTTTGTAGAAATGCTTTTTTAAAATTGTTAAATACAGCCTATACTGAAAGTACAGTCCAATTGGATACGTTTCGTCATAAGATGTATACATTTATAAGGTTTGGTGCGTATTGAATGGCTAGGATTTTATAATTTTATTCAAGAAGATATGTAAAGTTGGGTGGGGGCGTATTACTGATTAGGTGAGAAAACAACATTTGTTAAGGCTTTTAGACAAATCTATGCAAAATACAATTTCTTTATCTTCTTTCCATAATTCACGCCCTCTACTTAATATCCCAAATTTTACAGAGAAATTTACGGATTAAAATTCAATTAATATCTATGTCACACTGTTAAAACTGACCAAAAGCAAAAAATAATAAAAAAGAAAGAGCCGATCGAAAATGACATGGACTATGAATATGACCGCAATGTGCTGGCCGTGTTTGGAGAATAAATTCCTATAACTTCAGACACATATTTAAAAAAGACTCACATTCAGTTAAAAATAAAAAACAAAAATCGTCCTTGATAATGGCTAAAAGAATAGCCGAAAGCGCTCGGATATGCAGAAAGTTTGGACAGGTTTTACACACTTTGTGTTCAGAAAAGAAAACACTCGTTCGAACACAAGACAAATTAAATAAAAAGCTTAATCGCAGTACTGTATCAGTCGTTTTTAACGAAACTTGTAGATATATATATATATATATATATATATATATATATATATATATATATATATATATATATATATATATATATTCAGATGAAATGAGAACGAATCGAAAATAAAATTTAAAACAGGGCTCAATACAAAAGTAGAGCTGTATTGTTTATTTTAGGAGAATTACATCAACATGAAAATAAACGCTATATAACTGCAATCATGCTTCGACACATCTTATCAGGCGATAGCAAATGAAAAAAAAATAATCTAACTCCTTATGAGATGGGTTGGTATATATCAAAACATTATATATATATATATATATATATATATATATTGCAAGTAGAAATGTAAACATTCAAAATATTTAGACAATGTCACTGAAATAAGCACGAATCCTGAGGCTTATTTTGGATAATTATGGAGCCTTGCTACGACTCGTGCATCTAGTAAACGCCACTTAATATCACTGGCGTAAATATTAAAAAATTGCATAAATAACCATAATAATAATGAAGTTACTCGAAGGAAACCTTAATTTAGAATTTCTTATGCATATGTGCGTGTGTTTGAAAATTTAATTTTCTTTCGTTCATTCTCTTCTCTCTCATTGACTAGTTAAATCTGTGCAACCATAAAAACAATATTATTGTCAACGAGGAGACTTGATGGAAGAACTTCCGGCAACAAACCGGAAATGTAATTCTCATTGTTTCTGAGCTCATAAAAATGACTAACATTTCACAGCCATGCAAGAAGGAGGAGGTCTCCTATTTATTTCCATCTAAATTCCCCCCCGTCAGATTTCATTCCTTTTATTTATAATATATACATATTTATTAACCACGATTTAGGTGTGTGTGTGTGTGTGTCTGTGTCTGTGTCTGTTTGTGGTTTTGTGCGTGTGTGATAATGTTATATTCGGGGGTTGATAAAAATCATCTGTAGCCTGACGTTTTTATTGTATAATGTTCAATGAATTTCATAAAGATTTCTCTTTAATTTTTTTTTAATTCAAAGAAAAAACCCGGATGTAATTTTTCTATTTTTTTAGGAATCTTTGATCGTGCTCAGGAATTAGGTCGGGCCAGCAAAACTAGTAAATAAAGATTTCCAAATAAGTGTAGAGTTATGTCAATTTCTCTTAAAATAGAGGAAGCCTTTGTCATCGATTATCGATCGTCTGCCAAGGTTGCAAAAGAAACCAAAGTGTCGGATCTTGCTCGTTATATTGAACACAGCGTTTACATGTCCCTTGATTAGGTTTATCGATAGAATTACGTTAAACGTTCCCGCTTGAATTTCGCCGTTTGCCACCCCTTAGATAGATGGTGGTGTGGAGCAAAAATGAAGTAAACTGTACCGTGTGGCAAATGCTCGATAGGAGGAGGGTGGAGAACGGAACAGGCTGGGAGAAAAAAGCAATCGTGATGCTAGAGTGTGTTGGTGAATTTGGAGATATTGGAACTGCATTGTAAATTTTGAACAGATTGGTAAATTCAGATGAGAGGAGGAGAGTAGAACAATGGGCACACTTTTGAGATCGTTTAATATAAAACTTCAATAATATCAATAATGCTCCACGACGCACACTTGCAACAACCGCAGACAGCAGGGAAAAAAAAGTATTCGCGCATCATACACACTTCTCTTAAATATTTTTAAAGCTATAACAGGGGCTTCTAATTCTTTCTTTTTATATGCCGTATATTTCAAGACGTTAGAGATCATGGCTCTCCACTTCTCCCTATCTCTTGTAGCTCTCAAAAAGTTTCGTCCTCCGCCACCTTCCCTACACCACGTTCTTTTATCCACTTGCTTAATCCCGCCAGGTATGTCATATTTTGCTTTCCTTTGTCTCTATTTCCCTCTATCCGACCTTTATGTGCCGTGTCCCTTCAGGACGTAGGTAATCACGGCCCTCCCCTTCCTTCTATCTCAATAGCTCTCAATAAGTTTCATTTCTCCACTACCTCCCCCAGACCACGTTCTGTTATCCATTTGCATGCCAGATATGTCATACGTTGCTTTCCTTTGTCTCTCTTTCACTCTAATCTACCTGTGGGTATCAGATTCTCTAGGCCCTCCTAATACGCTTTATTAAATTTTAGTCTTCAAAATATAAAGGATGATATGTTGGTATATCTTTTTGTACAAATTGACTAATGTATAAAACAATGTTTCAATCACCTAGCATTCACATATATCTTATGCCCATGTCAAAGATAGGCGTAATGAGAGCTTTCATCTCCGTTGTCAGCTTAGAAATTAATATTCCTCACCTTCGATATCGTTGTTGTACACAAAGTCATCTGGTTCGTTCTCAAAAAGGATGTCATCTCCATTGTTTAGTAGTGTGTTCATGACACAGCATGTTTATGAAAGACAATGTCATGATGGTTTCATGGATACTCACTTAATATCCATAGATACAGAACCGAACACTCTTCTTTGATCGAAATACTGTGTAAAGTTTTTGATTAAAAACAAAATCTATATAAATTCGAATTCTTAATCAATACGAACCGTTTGGAGATTTACAGAAACATTTGGAGGGTCTAAGGGTGCCATCAAGAGAAAAGGTTAAACATGAGTTAGCCTTGTATTTTCCGTCAAAACCTAAAAAAATTTTAAAACATGGCATCTATAAACTTGTTTAAAGATAGAATGACGTTAAATGAATGGAGCTTACATTGATAATTAAATTCTTCTATAAGCATTAGTATCCTCTATACGCATTAGTATCTTCTATAAGCATTAGTATCTTCACTTGCAATATAAACAATAAAATCGGAGATAATTTTATTTTCAACCTGATAAATGTAGGTGAAAGGAATATATAGATACATAGAGTTGCATGGTATTGGACGCATATTGCAAAATTATATCAGATTCAATATATTTTCGCCTTAATAAATCATTTCCTCTTTTCACTTCCGTGAAAGTCTTTTATTTAAATTCTTAGATGTTTATTCGATGTATTTATGAGACATTTTGTAATCTATTTTGAGAATTTCTGCTTCAGGTTTAATGTTATTTTTTTTGTAGGTTGATTAAAATTCTTTAAAAAAAAAAAAAAAAAAAAAAAACAGGTGAGTTAACTTCTGTTTAGATAAATTATTTTCACTTGTATTCATTATGTTGCATTGATATAATGTGCCGAGTGTTATGAAGTTATTTTTTTTTCTTTTTGGCCAGGATTATACATAAGATTTTACCTACTCACAAAACAGCTAACGTAGTTCGGTATAATTAAAATCTATAACAATAAAAATACAAAACAAAAGCAATAAAACCTGAATAAGCTAGACGTGGCGATTTTAAATTAAACGCTGACCATCTCTGTATCATTACCGTTTAAATGAAAACTTTAAGCAGATCAAAATTTCTCCACATTTTAAATATATATCCGATTAATGTATAAACCGCAAGCAGTTCCTTTCTGAAAAGGAAACGCAAGACAAAATAGTTTTTTGTTTGCTATTTTCTTTTACAACCACCCATATATTTATATATACAGTGGGTGCTGCTCCTAATGCAATGCTCTTCAACTAGAATCGTGCTCTCCTAGCCACTGACGTCTTTCGGATGGTAATAACGTTAAAATGTCCCTTTCTCTCAGGGTGCGATGATAGCTTAGAATCTCTTAATGGTGCCAAATCGGTCGGGTTTTGATCCCGGCTCAAAGAATTCAGATGTGTAGCTACACTGATGAGCCGTGATACAGCGAAACAGCCTGTCTATGGATGACTATATATATATATATATATATATATATATATATAAGAACAATTCTAACCAACAATACAAAAACAAATGCAAAAGCGCTTTCAAATTCTAGAAGCCAACGCAATTAAAAACCAACATAAATTATATAACATAAACATCTGAAATCTATTTAATGACTAATACTCCACATAATAAATACAAACCGCCTCTCAATCGCTTATAAACTAATCCAACAACATGGCTTGAATTCCCAAAAACAAATAAATAAAAAGTAATCTACTTAAAACCGAAACATACACTCATGATGACGGTTCACGACACCTGAAAGCGTTCGGCAAAACACGAAAGACTGTTTTGTTTTCAACAACTTAGAGTCATATACTAGAAACTTCCGAGAAAGCAAGAAAATATTGAAAAAGATTATTAAACGAAAAATTTCTGTAGTCTTCAGTAATACATACCTTAATAATATATATATATATATATATATATATATATATATATATATATATATATATATATATATATATATACACCTTTGGGCTGTTTGTCTTGTTCGATAGCATTTGAAATGTTTAGTTTTAACTACATTAAAACGATCGCTTGGATTCTGTTTTGGCATATTAAGAGTCCGTTCCCAAACAAGTTTCCGTTTACATAATCAAAAACTTTGTTATTTGGTCAGTCATTGGAGAGTGGATTGTGTCATGTACATTTCAGCGATACCTCAGAACATGTGAGGCAAAGATAATTACATTCCTGGATGATTACAAAAGCACCTAGTATGAAATTGTCTGAAAAAAATGTAGAAGACAGTGGAAAATTTGTTACCGTTTAAATTATTTTTTGTGTACAATGTTTGTTCTCGGCGATCATGGCTCTCCACAATTTCCTATCATTTGTAACTGAGTAAGTTTTGTCTTTTCTCTATCTCTCCTAATCGCATTGCCAATTTTGCCATCCATTTGCCCAATCTTACTGGGTAGGATATTCGCTGTTCTCTTCTCTTTGCCTTGCCTTCAATACGTCCTGTGAGCATTAGATTCTCCAAGACTTCTTCAGATTAATTCTTTTGTTTCCAACGGAATTTTGTTAATGTCGAAATGTTGTTTTTTTATTCATTTTTACTTAAACCGAAGAATTTTTTTCGATTATTTATATAAGGATGGATTCATTACAGAAGTAATGCTTGGGAAACTAGCGAGTTATTTATGGATTTCCATGACGACTGCCTATCTATCTTTTTAAAAATTATTCTACCCAATGCAAGGCAATAAAGCCACTAAGACACAGGGAGGGGGCGGTTAATGTGAAAGAATATAAGAATAGGCAGAACATTAAAATAAAAAATAACAAGAACAATGAAGATAGAAGATATTGATTGTCACTGGAAAGTCAGAAAACCGAAGAGAGATCCACAACCAAGAAGTGTGAGAAAACAAAAACTAGTAGCATAAAAATTATGCTTAAGTTTCATCATTTCAACTGTAAAATGGTGAGACCTGACTGCCAATCTAGTACTGCGCTTAAATTCATAAAGTCTAGGTACTATAGAGGAAAGTTCCCAGAACAATTACCATGAAAATATTTATAAAAAAAAGCATAGTGACACTATATTTGAGCGGTGAGAAAGTGACTGAAGTCAAGATGCCACGTCAGGACTAACAACATTGCAGATTATTCGATGGATTACATTGAGAATCTGTAAATATATAGCAGGATCATCAAACTATATGTGACAGCAATACTCATGGACGAATGCTACACCTGCTGATGTAAGGCAGAATGGGTTCTCTCTCCGTTTCTTTCTTTCTCTCTCTCTCTCTCTCTCTCTATCTATCTATCTATCTATCTATCTATATCCATCTACATATCTGTCTATATCCACCTCATATCTATCTATCTATTATCCTCTATCTATCTATCTATCTATCTATCTATCTATCTATCTATCTATCTCAGCCTGTTCATTATCTATCTATCTATCTATCTATCTATCTATCTATCTATCTATCTATCTAATCCATTTTAATCTTATTTAATTTCAACTTACCTACATATTACCTATCGACGTTATATACGTGTGCGTATGTATGTATATGGGTATTGTTCGCTCTATATAAATATGCATAGTTACTGCACATACACGCTTTGAGTATAGATGTATAAACCAAGTAACAAATATATATATATTTATTGTGGCATCGATCGATTGGCTAATAGAATGATTGAAAATAACGAGTGGAAAAGATCGAATTAAGTGAATTACTGAAAAATTATTTTAATCTATTAATCGATTGATCGATAGATTTACTCTTTTGATTGGCAATTACTTATTAGTCAAATAGTCTATATGTATCGACCCGTTGTCTAAGAAATCAAGAATCGGGTACAATCGAAGAAAAACTAAAATTTATTTTATGGCAGAGATTGTCACGAAACAAATGGGGAAAAATAAAAACAATTTCTCTGTTATAGTGTGTAGTGCATTACACATTCTTGTGTTGGTCATAAAAATACAGTGAAGACAGAAATTGTTATTTATGGCCTTTGGAAGACAACACACGGGCTTTATAGCAAGTATACTGACCTAGAAAATGTAAAAGAAAAAAATCGCCAAAAGGCGTCTAGTTTCATAGAGGTTTAACTTTTAAAATGTAGTGCGAAACTTTGAACGCTTCAAATTCTTCTTCAAGAATGAACAGGTAGTAGCTTCAGTTCGTGTCAATAACTCCAGATATTCACTGAGTTTTGCTGCATCTAGCTTAAGGCTACGTGTGGTGGAGTAAAGTATCGAAATTCTGTGCCATGTTACTTCGAGAAACGTTTTCTAATTCTTGCCCTACAGCGGACGCTTCACACATTTTTAGAGTCGATTTCTTTCTGTGTATTGACTGGGGATATTTTATAACGCTAGTCGTGTTTGGTATAAGGTCAAAATATTTATACATTTAGAGACAAAATATTACTTGGATTGGTCAGGTGAATCTCACTTAATACTCGTCACTCTGTTAGAGCCACGCACACACACACACACACACACACACACACACACACACACACACACACACACATATATATATATATATATATATATATATATATATATATATATATATATACTAGCAGCATGGCCCGGCGTTGCCCGTGCTTGATTCAAAAAATCGTACGACACATACAGCAATCACTATCACTTGACTTAAAATATTTTTGCCCTTCCTTGCCTTTAAAAGAGTGCCCTTTGCCATGCTGATGTTGCTACATGCCTTACTTCTTGCCTATCTCATACTGCGAATTTTTTCTAAGCTCTATACTAGACATTAAGTCTGTTACGAAAAAAGAACTAAACAAAATGAACACAAAACGATCAGCTTTAAAAAAGGACTCGTAACTGGAAAAACCAAATGAAAAAAGAATGTTAACAACAAATACTTTTTCACACCTAAACCAATTCTGCGGAATCAGAATCAACGTTGAGTTTAAGCAAGCGAATGAGCCAATTGGAGTAAAGTGCCATGCAGATTTAAATTTTTCACACTTGTGACGAATGCAGCTATCGATTTTTTTTGCATGCTAGTATACTAGTTAACATTCATGTCAGTCAGCAGTTGCCTCTCACGCTGGCCAATAGAATCTTCCTGCCTATTCGTGGCAGCCAGCTATAGGCTCTCACTCTGGCCAGTAGAAAATGGCCGCAAACTAAATGAAAACTGCCGTAGAAGCATGAAAAAATCGATTATTTCCACTATCGATGGGAGTTGGGAAATGCAAAGTCGGTCTTGGCCTTTCCACTAACTTGGAGCATGTATATTTTGTTGCGTATATGGGTGTTTTTGCGGTAGTGGGAGAAAAAATGTCGGAACGCTATTTACACGTACGCAGATATAGATACACACGCGTTCACATAAACATATATAAATAGTGTGGAACTGGGCGAATAACTAAATATGTTAGCTCTATCACTGATATTGAACGCTTTCCAATAAGTATCGCACATATAAGTAATATATATATACATATAAAATTGCATGCACACACACACACACACACACACACACACACATATATGTGTGTGTGTGTGTGTGTGTGTGTGTGTGTGTGTGTGTGTGTGTGTGTGTGTGTAGGCGCTCCGTTTTTTTATTAGATAGTATATTTATTCATTCACCTACCAATCTGAATATTCGAGAAATCTTATTAAAGGCAAACATGTGCCCTTCGGAAGGAATCAGACCTTCGTCCCGTTTAGCTCGGCGCATCTTACCCGCTTGGCCACGAAGGAACAGACGGCCAGGCGAAGTCAATTTCATGCCTGTGTGCAAAAATAAAATATAGTACCTTGAAACGCGAAAAGCATTCCTAGACTTCAATATGTTCTGTAACTGTTAAATTTTCCAAGCCCTCTTTTCTCATCATCTGCCAAAAATATATCTGGTGCTACGAATAAGTATTCTTTCGTCCTTGTATATAAAAACTTTTCGGCGTTTACAGTCCATGGCATTCTCAACATCCTTCTGTATGACTAAATTTCTGTTGACTCCTGTTTTTCATCTGTTCTGAGATTGTCCATGATTCGCTTCTATATAGGAGTACCGATATTACATAAAAGTTCAGTACTCTTTTCTTTGTTGTTAAAGAAATATTTCTGTTTCATAATACTTCCCTTAGCTTTTAGAAGCCACCTTTCGTTATCCCAATGACAAACAGGGTTTTGTATTTTCCGTTTTCAGAACACATGCTAGATATTCAAAGTTTGTTTAATTTTGATAGATCCAATTTGTAATTCGCATGCTTGACTGTTTCTTTTGCTAACAAACATACATTAAGTCTTCTGACAGTTGATTTTTTCGTCATTTCTTCTCTCTTTTCATTTTCTGTAGAAATTATTGTAGTTGCCTTTCTCTGTCTGCTATCAAAACGGTATCATTTGAATAGCTTATGTCGTTAAGATTGTAGTCGCCAACAAAGAATCTTGTTCAACTTCTAACTCTTTCAGGATTACCTCATTGTAAAGTTTGAATAAATCCGGTGAGATGACGCGTCCTTGTCATACGTCCATTTCTGTGTTTGTTTGTTTTTTAATTTACTGAATTCATTTAAAAAGCTTTAACTGAATTAAGGTTTGTCTGTCGTAAGAAGACAATTTATGAATTATCGCATCAACTGATTGTACTGAAGTCTACTACACATTCTGAATCATTAAAAGAAAAATAGAATGCTTTTTACGTCATTTACTATTGACAAATTATCTATCTATCTATCTATCTATCTATCTATCTATCTATCTATCTATCTATCTAATGCTAATTTCATCTATTTATCTACCGCGATAGTTAGATGCAAATGCTTGCTGCATCAGACATGTTCAGGCATCTTGTGTTTTCTTTTGCCTCTTTCTGATGATAAAATTGTTTTGCTAAAAGAGACAAACATCAAGGAAACTTAGCGGAAATGAATAATTCCTTCCAAGAGGAAATGAAGAAAAATAATTTGAACGCTTTCAGACGTCGCTATACGACCATGCAGTTGTAATCACTGTATTTCAGCATGTTTGTTCCCCACTGCATACACCTAGAGCTATATCTAGCATTTGGTTTACTCAATTTAATATCATGATTGTCGCAATCGTTATAGTATCCTACAGTAGATGTTTGGAGACAGATTGACAACATGCGAGCCCAAATCCACAACACCTTCTTCAAAATAATATGATAATTTATCGAAATTCACGAAAGTGTATATTTATTTTCTGATGAACTTTCCTCTTTGATACATCGATTTTACGAATTTAATCGCAGTACTAAATTGTCTCATTGTACTAAAAGTCTCATTGTTTTATACTAACAGTTAATTCTCTCACATTTCTCAATTGGTGAAGTCTCATCTTGATTTCTAATCAACTTTTATCTTCAAAAATTTCAAAGTAATGTGCATCGCCATCTTTGTCTTTCTGAATCCTCTTCTCTTATTGGCCTCTTTCCTTAATAATTTTTTTTCTTGGATTTTTCACACTCAGTAACACTTTGCTTCTTAGTAGGCTTTGATTAAAAATTATCTTATATCAGATTGTAGTTTTTATATAGAGAATTATTTTTTACATTATTTTTATTATTGTTGTTAATGTATAAATAAACAATCAAGTCGTTGTTGCTTTTTTTCATTATGGATATTATATCTACTAGAATAAAAATACATTAATGATGGTATTGTTATTAATTTAGCTGGTATCAGATTCCACAAGAGAAATAGATACAAGGAGGTACAATACTTCTTTGGGGCGCCGAGGTCGGCATAAATTTTTCTCAAAATTGAGGATTTGATGTCTAGTAAATCTATGCGTAAACTCCAATAAATTCTTTCTTTCTAAGTAGGGATTCAGCACACCTGATGTAAGATTCAATAATATATCTGTCGATATTGTCGGATCTTTACTTTTTTTTCTCATGGATACACATATATCCTGACTAGATATTTTACTCACTATCCTGCCACAACAGCAATCAAAGATATTTCAGCAGGGCCTCCAAGAGAAATTTTGCAAGGCGGTACAAAACCCATTTGAGGCTTCGAAGCAGGTAAAGATTTTTCTCAAAATTGAAGATTTGATGTCCAGTAAATCTATGTGTAAACTCTCATAAACGCTTTATTTCTATGATCAGATATAATATAATGTAACAAACATTCAATTAATGCAGCAACATTAACCAATATTTACGGTAACATTCACCAATTGCCTTTTAGGTTCTGTAATAGAGAAATGATTTTTCAACATTTATGAAAATAAGATCTTGAGCTCAAATTACAAATTACAATGCATAAAGTCCTTGCGAAACAAAATAATCATACATACAGACAGATGATGGTGCGAAAATTCTGGCGTGGGCTAGTCTCATCATGACGCTAATTGACACATCTGTGCATCTACCCCTGGCTGTTGGTAGATACTCTTGGGGTTATCATATATTTACACAATTGGGTTTATAATATTTACTAATAAATACCAATAAAAAGAAGTAAGTGTGGTGTGATAACTAGAGTGATGTTTGAGGATATGAATATAAGTGTATGTCGGGTTGGCAGTAGTAGAAAGTGCTTGTTCTCGAGGTTGGGTGAGTGCTGCATGGTTGTTGTGGGGTCCTTCTTAGTTCTTGAACCCAGAACAAAGTATCAGCTGAACAGCAGACCCTGGCTGTTAGCGATTTTATATGGGATATCATTGTTGTTATAGACCATACTGTTGCGCATGCATTACATTGGTCACCTTTAACCACGGTTCAGCTCTCTGAAGGTTCACTTACCCGCGGTCAACCCCAGATATAAACGATTCATAATATTATAGGGGATAAATTCGTCATGAGTAGGGATTATTGGAATTATGACAAATAGAAGTTTTAAAGTGATCCCTTTAATGGATAAATGCAAAATTTATCGATTTAATAAATAAAAACCCTTTTGGAAAGAACAAATAATCCAAATGTCACATAGCTTTAATTACAATATATTGATGTTTTTGATATATGATATTATTATTATTTATAATCACATTATTTCAATTACATTAATGTTATAATTATTCTGTTTTATTATCAGTTATTGTTATTAATATTTTATTGGGCTTAGTACAAATTTTCTATCTATCACACTGCTTTAATGAAAACATGTTATAATTGCTGTATTTTATAATTACTTATTTCTTATTGTGTCTAAATGTCCCTTATCATATACATCATGTGTGTGTATAAGAAAAACATGGTGCATATCTGGTTCGCTCTTAAACGAGGGTTTTGGATAATTTCTCGGTGACTAAAAGTGGAATGCATTTTCACAAGCAGATCTTCAGAACCAGGTTTATGGGTCTTGAAATTTAGTCACCATTCTACATTCAAAATATGACGATACTGTAATAAAAAATGAAACATGTTAGATTGATAAACATTTTCTATTCGTTATAAGTTTGAAAGAATGATTTGTAAAACTAAAATTAAACTGTTATACTACTACTACTACTACTACTACTACTACTACTACTAATAATAATAATAATGTCCTGATGTTACAGTCACTGTTCTCGTGGTTTCTCATATTAATTGATTGAGGGTGTTAGCATGCATATAAATTTTTAAGTCAGAAAAGGTTTTCTATCATTTTTCATATCTATCTATCTATCTATCTATCTATCTATCTATCTATCTATCTATCTATCTATCTATCTCAGCCTGTTCATATCTATCTCAGCCTGTTCATATCTATCTCAGTTTGTTCATATCTATCTATCTATCTATCTATCTATCTATCTATCTATCTATCTATCTAATACCGTTAAAATTGTGTGAATAAAAACTATTGCACAACTAATGCTTTTCTTAACATGGTTAACAAAAGAAATATGGCCTCAGAATAATTCTGGACTAAGCCATTTCAAGAATATATTTACATTGAAAGAAGTGAACTACATGATATTGCTTTTACCAATAGGTCACAACATTTTTAGTTTGAAATTAATGTTTAGCAATAAGTACTATAAGATTTATTTGTTTTTACCAATTCCTTTTTTCCATTTTTTTTTCTTTAGGCTGTGTCGAAAATTTTGGTTGGCATTTTAACGGACTTCAGATGACATTTTTGCAGACGAGCCAGGAGCCCAGGACGTGAGAACAACAATAAATAAATAAAAGCCTAAAAAACTGCAATGGGATGTGTCTGACACTGGCCTGCCAAATGTAGGAGGAGCTATATACGCCCGGAGAGACCTAAGGGTTCAGAAAGAGTCATTTGAAGAGAGATAGGAAAAGTACAGTTTGGAAAACTGAAAGAAGAACGGATAAGTAGGTTTTTATAAAAAAAGAAAAAGAAAGAAAAACAACACAAAAACAAAATAAAATGGAAGAAGGCGACGAGAGGTGTTAAAATAAGAGTGAAATGGCCATGAAGTAAAAGAGAGAATTAGTGTTTAGAAACAGAATGGAAGGAAAAGAAAGCAAAAAAATATGAAAGTGTGGAAGGAGAAAATAGAAAAAAAAAGAGATACACAGTGAAGCATATTGACTTCATTTTCTATGTGTCGTTTCCCTTCAGGTTATTGGCGATCATGGTTCTCCATACGTTTTCGCCTCTTTGTATCTCTTACTTTCAATATATCCTGTGAGTGTCAAATTTTCCAAGCCCTCTTTCTTCATGATTAGCCGTAGAAATTTCATCTCTCATTTTCTAATGTCACGTATATGTGTCCTTTTTGTTTGCATTTTCTCTAAAACTTCGTCATTGCCCACATGTTTGGATCATATTTTTCTCAGCTTCAATCTGTACACCCACATTTCTGTTGCTTCAAGTCTTTTTGCGGAGACTGTCCAGCATTCACTGCCATAGTGGGCCTAGTATTAACTAAGAGTTCAGTACTTTTTTCTTTGTTTCTAACAAAGTTTTCCTGTTTCTTAATATTTTGCTTAGCTCTTGGAAATCAACCTTCGCTATCCCAATGCGTGTTCTCCTTTTGGCGTCCCACATTGCATCCTCTGTTAAAACCTTTCCGAGAAGGACTAAATAAGCTCGCCTATCGACTGGGTCACACTCCTCTCAGGTCTTTAGAACAGGAGTAGAGGTTTGTCCCTTGTTTCCTGTTTAGCATTGGGTTTCCAGTTCCTTTAAAGTATTCTCATCATCTTTCATTTCCACTAGCCTCTTACGTCTTAGTTGCATTTTCGCCTTGCTTGGGGTGAATTGATTAAGAACATAATTAAAAAGCTGTACTTGTTTAATTTTGGTATCTTCAATATTCTAACTTGTATGTGGGGCTGTTCCTTTTGCTATCAATCATATATTCTGTCTTCTTGTAATTGATGATTAGTCCTTTCTTCTTGCTTTCCTTCACTACATTCTGTAGACTCCTATCCGTGGCTGATACCAAATATGACTTACGTGGGATCTTCAAAGACGGAAACGTCCATTTATTTTTTTACGGTCAATTTGTTACATTTATTTTTGTACAAAAGCCACTAGACAAGAATTATATCTTCTCACACCCACAGCTATGGATTAAATAATTGTTTAGACAGGGCTCTCTATCCTTGGTGGTAGCTTGTCTAGGAGGCAGACTACTCTGAAATTTTAGTAGTAGAGAATGCAATGGGAAATATTCCACTATCTTTTCCCAAATGTCATAGCAATTCACAGATAGTTAAAGAGAAAGTGATTTAATGAGAGGCGTGACGATTTGACTCCTAAACGGAAATAGCAAAAAAAGCGAAAAAAGTGAAAAAGGACATAAGGTGGTCGTATAAAAATATGGGTCAAGTAAAAATAACAGCTGGAAAGATCGAAATCCAGACTTAACGGAGTATCAAAATGAAATGTTAAAAATACAAATGAAAACATGTTCACGTTAAACAAGCAGATGAAATTGCCACTTTAAATGTAAAAGCCAATCTTTGTTAATGGAAAAGAAATATAACAGGAATGTTTGTCGGTTTTAAATAAGCCTCAAAGTATGAACATATGTTATGTTTTTTGCATTTCTGAAACAAATTGTTGCATTGTTATCTGATTTATTAACACTTGCATTGTCTTGTTTTCATTGGCTGTATTTCGTTAATTTTCTTATTATGTTACGGTAAGCGCCCGCCTTTCTCGGAGTTAAGAGCTCTGTCATGATTCAAATCTTCTGCAGACATAGAAGCTTTTCTGCTTTCAATACAACATTTCGTCTGATGATTTCCCCGGGCTTCTTTAGGTGTAGGTTACATTCATTAAGGTTTGTTTCTCGTTCATATAATGAAATGTTACCAATTCCACTTTAATAATTCCAGAATATCAAAAACTAGCTTAATATATATGAAGAAAACCGATACAGATTTTAAGAGGGGAAAAAAAAGGAATTGATAGTGGATGAAAGAAGTGTGGTTGTGCAGAGGATACTTAAAAAAAGAAACCGAATCCCTGCCTAACGCAAAACAGAACGTGTATATTTAAAAAAATAAATTAAAATCAGTTGACCTAACAAGAATATAAGTTAATTTTCGTGCACCTTATACCGTCATGCATCATCAGAAAGTCAACTGAAAGATTATTAAAATTTCCTATGAGGATATTAATCCAATCGAATAAAGAAGTGGGTTTTAGATGTTACTAAAGATAGTTTACACAGAGTATGGAATTTAAAAAAAAAAAAAGAATTATACAGCATTCTTTTCCGAATGAGGAAAACCAGAATTCGAAAGTTGAGATTGCGTTTGAGTTCAAAAGCCGAACAGTGATCCTCATTTGGTAAAAGTATTTAACTTCTGCCTGAAGGAGAAATGTTTTCCAAGATTTCACTGGTAAGCCCCTTTTACAAGAATTTGGATGAGCGTTCATTCACTTCACAAAATCACCAAATCAGGCCTCCTTAGTTTCATCAGCAAATTTATTTGCTGCTCCATCTAAGCTGCAGCTGACATATTCTCACGTTCCAGGCTTGACAGAGTTCAAATCGTTCACACGCCCATGTGAGTGATGAATTATTTTCCCTCCTGCAAGTCCTTTCCCATAGACGAAACGTTGCAAGCCACTCGCTACACTATCACTATTTTCATGGTAAATTTTCAGACGAACGACATTCCTTAGATAAACCGGCTCAAACCATAATAGCTGGGACCATGCCACGTTTTCAGGTTGAACTCATTCTCATTTCCCCAGTATTCCATTGTCAATGAAGAAGTCCCACTCAGCATCATCGCCAAAACATTGTGGAACAGACTCCCAAAAGGATGCTTCTCTGACCTCTATGTTAACATTTTCAAAGTTAGCGTTAAACGATATCTATTTTATATATCTGCATAATCATCACTTTTTACTTCCCATTTTACACGCTTGCAGCAACCCTCTTCCTTGAGTGTCTCTTGATTAACAATATTCCTTAAAGTAAAGTAAAAGAGAAGAAAATGTACTTTTACTGACTCCCCACAATCATGCCATCATCCGATAAGTAGATGTTAATATCACTCTCATTTTTATGAGCAGGAATATTACGATCGAATACCAGAAATAATTAGAGATGAGTTGTCAGCAATATAATGCACAT
>CAHIKZ030004396.1:2747500-2795000 GCA_903632075.3 Acanthosepion pharaonis
TAAGAGTGAAACAATTTGCACGCTGTTATAGAGTTAAAGTCGAAGAAAATAGCTTACTGGTTAAAACATTTTGATGTAGATCACGAAGCCTATTGTTTAATACCACCCTATACATACACATATGAATATAGGCCTATATATTATACACCTTCATATATATATATATATATATATATATATATATATATATATATATATATATATATATGTGCGTGTGTGTATATATATATATATATATATATATATATACACCGATGTAACAGCCAAATCGTTCAAATCGTGTAACACAAAAATATGAAATTGTTAGATTAAGGTTTGAAACGTTGTATCTTAGAAATGATTAAAGATATCTTACTGGAATTCTCCGCGGTTTTATATCAGAGTTGACCAGTAAGAATGCATTTAACTCTAAGTTGAAATGATGATCGCTCTTGCTGTTGTGACGTGTTGATCCAGTTTTCCTATAAACTGTTCCCTCTTTTTAAAACTTATTCCCCATTCTCTTGATGGTTCTTGAATGGACTTTGGAGATTGAAGCCAGAATATGAATGTTAGTGCCTTTACTGAAGGCTTGAATGACCTTTTCCTCTCACCATTGCCCATTTGGGAAGACGATGGGGCTAACACAAAACAATTTTAATCTCTTCTCTTTCTAGTTAAGTGACCCAAAGGGTTTTTCAGTAATTCGTACGATAAATAGTTTCAATATACTGAAACGTGTTATGTGAAAATCTGGAAAAAAGAAACTCAATTAGTTTAGTGCTTTTTTTTAGACAGTAAACATTTTGTGGGATGGACAATTATCCTACGCTGTTACACGATTTGAACAATTTGGTTGTTACCTATATATATATATATATATATATATATATATATATATATATATATATATATATATATATATATATATGCATGCGTGTGTGTGTGTGGTTCTGGGCATGAAGACGATAAACTATATTTAGCAGCAAGGCCTCTGATCGGCTGATTGGAGCTTTTGACAGCGTGGAACAAGCTCACAGTGCCGTTGTTTGCAGATCCACTCTAACCCAGATGATAGTAGCACCTGTTAAGTTTCCATATGTAAGCAAATAGTGAATAACCAAACAAAACACTATGAAAGTATAAAAATATATTTTTATCGTAAAAATACTAATAATACATTTTTATATAAAAAATACGAGCAATACATATACTAAAATTACCAATACATATTAATATTTAGTAAAATTACCAAAAATACATTTTATTGTAGAATTACCAACATTTTATAGTAAAATGATCAACAATACATTTTATCTGTCTTTGAAACCAGACAGTTGCGTTCAAAATACTTTTAGTTGAAGCTATAACGTTGCTTTCGAAATATTTAGATAAAAATAAAATTAAATAACTCATAGAGGCTAATATGCCGCTAATAAAATCAAACAACTTAAAAGAACACTTTCATTACATTAATCCATATGATTTCCTATATTTTCTTAAAGAAATCAAACTATAGCCTCATCAAAACTACAGCATAAAATCCACACATATCACCACCTGTATTAATCATTACCACACTAAGATATATATGTACATGTTTTTAAATTCACAAGAAAATTAAATTTCGGCATTAAATGAACCATGAGGAATTGTTATGCTGTTAAACAGACAAATGAATCAATCATATAAATATGCGCATAAAACGCGTATATATATATATATATGAAGAAATCTTAAGGTGTGCTATATTTACAGGATAAAGTGCTCAATATCAGAGATAGAGCGTGTGTAAAAAAAAAAAAGTGAACATAGAAGTCAACACTTAGAGGCGACAGTCTGTTTCATGCTAGATGCAATCGTCCAGCCTGTCGCCTATAAATGTTGACTTCTATGTTCACTTTTATACTTATATATATATATATATATATATATATATATATATATATATATATATATATATATGTATGTGTGTGTTTTTGTGTAATTAGAAGAAAAGGTTCACGTGTGCTTCTTATAGTATGTAAAATAAATAGGTTGGTTAATAAAACGAGGGCAAACAAAAAAGGTACCAATGTAATCAGTATGAAAAACATTTATTATATATTAATTATTAAACACATGGCAGAAATGAAGCATAGTAATTAAAGTTTTAAGTCTGAATTTTCAGGCACGCCTGTGTTCTTCATCGGCGGCGAGAGAAATAAACAGAGAAACAGGGATTACTCCCGAATTTCGTTTGCCCTTATTTTATTAACCAACCTATCTATTTTAATATATATATACATATATATATATATATATATATATATATATATATATATATATATATATATATATATATACATGCATGTGTGTGTGTGCTTTTAAATCTCAGTAAATTTTTAAAACGTTATTCCAAAATCCACTTGAAGATGAAACAGAACTAATGCTTTTAATTTAAATATATAATTAAATTTGAAGATTTTAGCTTCGGTTTTTGAAACATGGTTATTATTTGTAGCAAAGAAACCATATCTTTTAAATCACCATATATATATATATATATATATATATATATATATATATATATATATATATATATATATATATATTGATTTAAACAAGTTTCACCTGTTTTATTTTTTTTATTGTATTTTTCAATAAGTTGTTTTCTTTCAAATTAAAATTGTAGGTAAACTGTTATGATCATATTTTTATCCAGCTATTGAAGCTTTTAAGCAGAAAAATACATTAAATTTGTTTAGTTTATGAAACATTTTGATATGTTGTATATCCAAGTACCATATTCGAAAATGTGAAAATACAGTAATATTGAATGTATGTGAAATGTTGTATTAATATATTGGAAAATTGTTGGTAAATATTTTTTTCCATCAAATTGTTGAATAGTTGAAATAAGATAGTTTGTATGTCACATTCTGCCCTTTCCGTTTGGATGAAAGAAAGAAAAAATGTAAAAATATTCTAAAAATGAATGGATCCAGGTTTCGATGTTTAAAGCAGTCAGGATAAATGCTTAGCTTGAAACAAATGTTGAATGGTTGAAGCAGACATTTCTCTGATCATTATATGTTCATTTAAAACAAATAGCATTCAATGTATGATGAGTACTTTTCATTAAAGCAGTCAGGATAAATGCTTAGCTTGAAATAAATGTTGAATGGTTGAAGCAGACATTTCTCTGATCATTATATGTTCATTTAAAACAAATAGCATTCAGTGTATGATGAGTACTTTTCATTAAAGCAGTCAGGATAAATGCTTAGCTTGAAACAAATGTTGAATGGTTGAAGCAGACATTTCTCTGATCATTATATGTTCATTTAAAACAAATAGCATTCAGTGTATGATGAGTACTTTTCATTAAAGCAGTCAGGATAAATGCTTAGCTTGAAACAAATGTTGAATGGTTGAAGCAGACATTTCTCTGATCATTATATGTTCATTTAAAACAAATAGCATTCAGTGTATGATGAGTACTTTTCATTAAAGCAGTCAGGATAAATGCTTAGCTTGAAACAAATGTTGAATGGTTGAAGCAGACATTTCTCTGATCATTATATGTTCATTTAAAACAAATAGCATTCAGTGTATGATGAGTACTTTTCATTAAAGCAGTCAGGATAAATGCTTAGCTTGAAACAAATGTTGAATGGTTGAAGCAGACATTTCTCTGATCATTATATGTTCATTTAAAACAAATAGCATTCAGTGTATGATGAGTACTTTTCATTAAAGCAGTCAGGATAAATGCTTAGCTTGAAACAAATGTTGAATGGTTGAAGCAGACATTTCTCTGATCATTATATGTTCATTTAAAACAAATAGCATTCAGTGTATGATGAGTACTTTTCATTAAAGCAGTCAGGATAAATGCTTAGCTTGAAACAAATGTTGAATGGTTGAAGCAGACATTTCTCTGATCATTATATGTTCATTTAAAACAAATAACATTCAGTGTATGATGAGTACTTTTCATTAAAACTTTCTCTTCATATAAAATATTTAGCGACTCAGGTAACAAAATATTTAGAATTATGCTACATATTTATTGATCGTCCTATAAAATAAAAAGCGTCTGTTTGATTGAGATTATATATACGTATATAGTCTTTCAAGCAAGCATATACTTGTACATCATTGATTTTTAGTAAATACTAGACAATATTTGTACAAGTGTTTATCGATATCTAGCGTTTTAGTATTACAGAATCTAGCTATCTATATAAAGTTGTAGCCGATATCTGTCTGTTTGTTATCGAATTTCTGCTAGGGTTTCGGAGATAGAACCACATAACCATATATATTCTGAAACTAAATTATCCAGGGTACTTATATGAGTATATTTTATATTGATCACCTTGGGTCCCCGGAGGGAACAACCCCTCTACTAATTTTCCCCTTTGATTTAAATTAAATTAAAATTTGAACAAGGAAATGACCCCTATCAAAATTATAGAGGGAGAAAGCCAGAAGATGGCGGTCACATCGACATGATCATTGCGTAATATCGAAATGCATCAATTTTCTCCACAAATTATAACAATAATTTAAAATCAATCATCATTTTCTTAGAAAAAAATGTGTGGCACGCAATAAGGTGCGGATAATTCAGCTAGTCTATATATAAAATTCTGTGACTTCGGTTAGTCTGTCCGTCCATTACCTCCTCTAATATGGCCATACATTAACTGATCGAAAACACTTTTTGGGGGGAAAATGCAAACATGTAAGGGGGCACAAAGTATCATTAGCTTTACTAGGGTGCGAAGCTTAGTACAATTTTTTTTTTTGCAAAAATTAAAAGTTTTATTATTTAACATGCAAAATACTCCTAAACTTTAAAAACAATTTAATCATAAACAAACACTTATTTACTACAAATTAAATATTGTTTTTTGCATATCTGTTCATTAAGATTTTATACAAGAATCCAATTTTCAGTTCGCTCTGCTTTTTCGAGAACTATAAACAAATCAAAAGGTCAAACGCGTCAACAGTTAGAATTTATCTCCAGAACGAAATATTTACTTTTGACCAGTTGTATGTTGCATGCTCAAGAGTAAGAAATTCTAAAAATTTATTCTTCGCGGTTAAGAAGGGAAAATTGTTTACGATGAAGTCCTCTATAATAAAGTTAAATTAAAGAAATTATTGAACAGCGATGTAAGGTTTTTGTCAAATTATTTTCCAAACAAATCAGCTTATTCAAATTTCAACGATTGGTTTGGGAATTTGAACAGAGCGTAGAGTTTGTAAATCTCTTCAAAAATGTTAGCGATAATATCAACAATACTAAACACCGTGTAATATATTGTAGTGCACATAAAAATGCACTCAGGTAAAACTGTCTTGTAATAACTTCCTACTTTGAAAAATGCAACCTCCATAACAATGGGATGGCTAAATATTGATGTTTATTTACACTTGGATTTATTATCTCTACTGTTATTTTCGAATAATATATACCGACAAATCTTTTTAATTCTAACATATTAGTGCGCCCTAGTTTCTTAGTATGTTTTCATTTCAATCTGTTCATAAGTAACGATTTATCTTAGAGTGAAAGCATTTGTATGCAAATTTATATTTGTTTGCGAATTTCCTTACATCATCTAGTGCGCGAAGACCCATCTATTGTTTGGGATGCATTCTAAATGGTTTCTATCTATATATTTCAGTCAGTTCCTATCTATCTATCTATCTATCTATCTATCTATCTATCTATCTATCTATATATATATATATATATATATATATATATATATATATATATATATATATATATGTAGAAATATAGTTTTAAGGTGTGCTATATTTATGGGATAAAGTACTCAATATCAGAGATAGAGCGTATGTAAATATAAATATAAAAATGAACATTGAAGTCAACACTCAGAGGCGACAGAGTTCACATACTTGAAGGAAAAAAACTTGCAGAGATATTGTGATACTAAATTTATTTAGAAATCACGATATTAAAGAAGTTAACTTTGGACTCTACAATCATAAGAGATGCCCAAAATGGTGGCCTTTAGTTTTCAGGAAGTTATTAGTACGGCAACATGGGCAAAAGTGACTAGTATGAAAGCTGCACATTCATTTTCAATATCTTGTCTAAGTGCTGCCAATGTACTTAAGTTTCTGCGACACACAGCATCCATAAATATACGAAAGACAATTTTTTCTTATTCTGAAGTGTGTATGCATTTTTTGGCATCCTTTGTATATGATAACTCACGAAACACAATTAATAACACAACAGCAAGAGAACCCTTGTTCTCTGACGACGGCGTTACCAGAAACTCAAAGTAACGATTTGGATCTCGTCTCTTTATGCTGTTTCCTTGGTTACTACTATTCCTCTGTCGTGATATATTTGCTACAGGCAATAAGAACTTTGTGTTATTGTCTAGGTAGGTGTTGCCTTTACTTTTTCTTTCTTTCTTTTTCATTCTTTTTTTTTTCTCATTTCAGTTTATTTCTTCTTGCTTTATTTTTTTCTTTATTTTACCGTTTCAAGATTTTTTTTTCATTTGACATGTGTGTCTTGGTAGACTTGTACTTTGAAACTTTGTAATAGTTTGAATTAATACACAAACACACACACACACACACACACACACACACACACACATATATATATATATATATATATATATATATATATATATATATATTGTTGCAAAGCATTGAAACTATATTCTTTTAAAACAAATGAAAGTCTTTTTTGTTTAGTATTTTCGAATTATCTTCTTCATTAAAAAACTGAAGTCGTTTAACATTAAAGCTTGGAACGAAATCAAAGGAAGACTACAAAAATAAATTCAAAATATCGTTCGACTCGAGTAATGTTTATAATTTTCCTCTATTCTGCTCTTGTGTTTAATATTTTTTGTATTTTCAACATAATCAGTTATGAGTAAGACTGTTATTGAAATGAAACCAAAACAAGACTTCTGATGCATAATTAGCGGTGGAATGTTTTAAAATGACACACGGAATTATTTCATAACTTAAAATTGTTAAAACAATGCAAGCTACGTGGAGATGGCGACAGGAATGTTAGTAATAAAACAGCAATAGCAGCACGGTAGCTTAAAATTCGTACAAGATATAAATGATTGGGTAGGAATATGACTCACTAGGAATTGCGCAAATGCCAACCAATGAAAATAAAAATCCTAAGATTCTCTTCAACTTTCGGATCGTCCATTTTAGGCGCTCCGTGAGACTAGACAATAAATTTAAAAGAAATTGTAAATCTGGACGAATATTTCAGCCTCAAATGAAAACTGAATTTATGCGGAACGTAAAGGTGACTGTCCTGCCCATCATTGTTGAAGCACTTGGGACAGTGTAGAAGGTCCTAGCAAGAAATCTAGAATGTCACGCAAGGAATATATCCCATCATATAACGACATTTGTGTTAACGCTAGAATATTGAGGAGAATGGTAGGGTAGTGAGGTGAACCCCCAGTCATAACAATGTAAGCAATCTGGTATGCTTAAACAGTATTAGTAATAGTAGTATTAGTAGAAGAAGAAGAAGAATTAACTGGGAAGTAGTTGAAAGTAAACATGATGGATAGGAATGGTTACTCACAGTGACTTATTCAAATTACAGATATTTGACGATGCTGACTAGCAGTCATTGCACAGAAGATGCCATAAAGAATAGAAAAAATCTTCTATTGGATTTAGAATTTCAATCAGATCGTTCAATGCAAGTCAGAATGACGGATATTTTCAGTTTAAACAAGAGGAGATCCGTCAGATAAAGGAAATCGCTCTTCAAATTGGCGAAAATGTAAGAGTATGAGAGATTAAAAAAGTATCTTGACTTTGTGATTTCTTTACAGGAAGAAGAAAGTTTTGTCTATCGTTAATGGAGTGGAAGGGAAAATCTCTAAGAACTGCGCAAAATAAATATGGCAGAACTGTAAACGTGGGATATAAGAATGCCCGAGAGCAGATGAGGGTATTAATAATTCCAGAATATTCGATAATGCAGAATACTGAGGAGACATATTTCTATTTGATGTATAGTAAGAGAATGTGCAAAACGGATGGACATGTCATGTGATACCTATTGAGGTCGGGACCATGGATTCCATGGACGGTCAGTTGTTTCCGTCCTTTTGAAAGTGTGCATCACTGGCCGGAACCTAATGTGTGCTTCACATCGTCTCCACATCACAGCTCATCATTCATCGAGTTAGATATGGTCAAGATCCCAAATAAATAAAGTTAAATAAAGCCATGCTCACAATAGAATGCTACTTCCGACGTGAAAGATCTGTTTTTTACCTATCATTCTCCGTCGTTAATAACGGTCGATACGACCGCGTTGTGTATTTAAAGACGACGCTGGAAATTTAATTCGCAATTGTAAAAGAAATCGCAAAAGACTGACACATATACAAAAACAATACCCTGTCCGGTGACAAAAGCTGCTGGTGGCTCAAGGGGTGGCAATAACGCCTTAGGCACCGAAACTGTGTTACCTCCCCTGATTGGCGGTTAACAGTGTCAGGGTATCGCACGGGATTTCGCAAGCTGTATGTAGTGAATATATATATATATATATATATATATATATATATATATATATATATTGTGTGTATTTAGGCAGCATTTTTTCATTGATACATGTTTCATTAAATAATATAGACAAGTGTTTTCTATTTATTTTATGTACATTCTTTTCATATCGTCTGATAAACTTAATAACATATCATTAAGAAAGAAAATCAGAATATTGATACATATTTTTTAATCCTAAGCTTTCGGCTTACATAAGTCATTATCAAAGATGACTATTTCATTACAATATATTAAGCAATACACGGACAAGACAGTGATGATAGTATGTTTCTGTTTACCTGAAAGATTTCCAAGCAACGACAACCTCGTGCATATAAGACGCTGGAAGCGAATTCGCAACGCAGCTCATGACGTCACACATGACCACAGTAAAGAGTAAATTTGATATATATATATATATATATATATTTATAAAGATTGTGATTTTCTTTTATTCGAAAATTATAAATTACAAATATTATAAAATCACTACAAATATAGCCATTTTGTTTCAATACTCCTGGTGTCTTCTCAAGTGATGCTGCTGAACATTATATATATATATATATATATATATATATATATATATATGACACAGGGATCGAGAAATAGGGTAAGACCATTAACCTAATGGATATTTGACTTAGTATCTTTCATTCTGTTGTTTTCACAATTGAGAGAATAGTGACCTATTCCATGAGCTACCAAGCAAATCCCGGTAACTGGTCGCATCTAGCCAGAGAAAGCAACAATGAATGGGGTTTACGCATAGAGGGGATATTAGAACAGCGATGCCGAGCCCTCAGAATACGTTTTATAAGTGTTCGTTGTCGAAGTACATTCTTGAATTACTCACTCTTGTACCAGCTCTCTTCATTTCTATAACGTGAACTATCAATCTGCCTCTGTCCTTCCCCCTCCTCCTCTTCCTCCTTCTCCATCGATGTTCTATACTCCTCCTTTCTTTTGCGCTTACCGCACCTTCATTCATAGTGTATGAGGTTCAAACCGTGCCAAAAAACGTCCTTTCTTTTCACACCAGCGTCTTTTACTTGAGATTCAAGATGCAACGAGCAACTTAAAACGCCGCGGCCCGGCATCGATCAGTATTGATTCGAACGGAGCGCAGAAGGAAGAAAAGTGCCTTGGGGGAGAAGAAGAAGAAGAGATGGAGATGGGGAACATAACACAAGAGTGAGTGGATACCGTAGAATCGAGAGAGAAAATGGAGCGGGGAGATGGCAGAATCAAGGAAATCAGAGTAAAAAGAGGAATGTAAGGGGCAAAAGAAGAAGAAAGAAATAAAGAAAGAAAAACAGGAGAAGAAGAAAAGAAGAAAGAAAGAAAGAAATAAGAAAGAAATAAAAAGAAAAAAGACAGAAATAAGAAGAAGAAAGAAAGAAAGAAATAAGAAGAAAGAAAGAATAAGACAGAAAGCTAAAAGGAAGAAATAAAGAAAGAAGAAAGAAAGACAGAATAAAGAAAGAAAACAAGCGAAAGAAAGAATAAATAAAGTAAGAATAAGAAAGAAAGAAATAGAGAAAGAAAAAGAAAGAACAAAGAAGTTAGAAAGAAAGAAGAACGTAAACAAGAAATAAAGAAAGAAAAAGAAAGAAAGAAGAAACTAAGTAAGAAGAAAGAAAGAAAGAAAGAAAGAAAGAAAGAAAGAAAGAAGAAACAAATAAAGAAAGAATAAGAAAGGAAGCAAGAAAGACAAAGAAAGAAAGCCGAAGAAAGAAGAAGAAACTAAGTAAGATGAAAGAAAGCAAGAAATAAAAAGAAAGAAGAAATCAAGAAAGAGAAGAAAGAAGAAATAAATGAAAATGAATAAGAAAGAAAGAAAGAAGATAGTAAGCAAGCAAGCAAGAAAGAAAGAAAGAAAGAAAGAAAGAAAGAGAAAACGAAGAAAGTGGAGGTAAAGCGTGAAAAGGACGGAAACTGAAAAGATATAAGATGGATGAAATCGACGCGGGAGAAGAAAATGAAAAAATGAAAATAACAAATAGCCAACGAAGCAAAATACAATAAGACGAACATCAACAACAAATGTAGAAACTAATGAAAAATGAGGAATAACAACAGGAAAAAACACAAAACCAAAATAAAGACATAAATAATATATATATATATATATATATATATATATATATATATATATATAACTATTCTGCTATTACTTATAGTACTTTTTTTATTATAATAACAATAACATCAGTGTTAACTTTATTAATTCAAAAGAATCAGCCAATCCAATTCCGAACACAATATCTTGGAATTGTAAACAAACAGAAACTATAGAAGACTCCACTGTTCTTTTTTCTAACAGACCTCAGAAAATAATAGGAGAGTTTTTGTCTGAAGTACTACGATGAACAGTTATCGTTATTTCCATTGTTTACAAGAGAACTATTGTCCACATCATTGTTGTTATTATCACAACGTTTCATCCGTTGTCGCTCCGGTCTTCTTCAGATGATTTTCGATCCAGGCAAAATGCAAGGAGTTTTGGACTGAATCTTTTATTTAATCTACGGGGATTATATTCGTTCCACTGTCTCGGGTTATCTCGTCTAAGTATTTTTGTTCAGTATTGCTCGCTAAATTTCCAACGAGTTCAAGTCCCAAAAATAGAGAGCGAAACATCTAATAACAGGGAACATTATGTGTACGGTTTTAGTTTACATAAGAAAATCATTTCAATCTTTGCAAACGGAGAGCAAGAATTAGAACTCAAAGAGTTAATATGAAAGCATTACTAAAATCATCGAAAATTCTGAGGAAATTGATAGAATACTTCGAATTATTGATGCCATTTGATTTTTCAATAACAGCAACTAATGCTGAAAATCAGTGAAAACTAATTGTTCTGTTTTTTACTGCTTATCAACCTTTGTCACGTTATTTAAATCCAGAAAATATTTTAAATTGTAAGATAACAATTTATTGATACAAGTCTAATAGTGAATAGGTGAAAATACCCAAGGCTATTTGCGCATAAGTGGATAAACGAACACGACTGGAATTGGAACTTAGCTTTCCGATTAACAATTCCAACCCGTTATCCAATACCTCACGTACATCCAAGCTTTCAACACCCGGTGTTCCCTAGCAGTCACCCATCTTAGTACTGACCAGGCTCGAAGTTGCTTAACTTCGGTGATTGTAAGAGAACAGCTGTTTCAATGTGAATATGCCCGTAAGCTCAGTGAGACCAATTACTAATACTAATAAGGATAAATTAAGAAAATCTTTCTTCATCAACGTGGCTACAGGGTCAAAGAGATTGACAGGATCAAGAAATACACCGATCTCCCGATTGAAGTTTCCAGAATTTAGAATGTTCAGGATAGTATTGTTTGTTACCGCTGGGCGTTATCGTTTATATATATATATATATATATATATATATATATATATATATATATTGTCTCTAGTATTGCATCGTTTCAGAAATCTACCTTGGATTGACACCGCTTATTTTATGCGAGAGTTGCTATCACACTGATGTCATAGAATTTGATGACGAACACCCATAAAACAAGATCTCTTCGGTTCAAAAACAAAGAAATAATAATAATAATAATAATAATAATAATAATAATAATACAGACCATAAACAAAAAAAAGTGCCTCCTTATTGATATTGCAGTCCCTGCAGACTGCAATGTATCTTTGAAGATATTCAAAAATCTGTCAAAATACAAGGACCTTGAAATAGAAATCTAAAAATGTGGCACATAGGAACATCAACAATCCCTGTTGTAGTTGGAGCCCTAAGATTGTTTGCAAAAGACTCCAGTAGACTAATTGAAGGGATTCCTGGAAGTCCATGCCTCAAAGAAATACAAAAAATTGTTTTCACAAATACAGCCCACAATTTACGAAGGACTTTATCTATGTAAAATGTTTTTTGTCAGTGGAATGTGGCATGACGCCATTTCTAACCTTATGTCCCTGGGAGGGACCCGGAAACTAATGTGTACACGCCAGAAATCAAAGGAAATAACAATAATAATAATAATAATAATAATAATAATAATAATGAACGATCCGAATACTTTAAAAAAACAACTCTGTAACAGCTTTTGCAAAATAAGCAAGACTAAGAGATGGAAATAGAAATATATGTGGCATTTAAAAACTGTTCCTGTTGCGGTTGGCGCTTTGGGCCTGATAAAGAACATAACTCCAAAACAAATCTACAAAATCTTTGATGCAGAATCTCTCAAAGAAATCCCCAAAATAATTCTAACATTCACTGTAAAGAGCTTTGTCCATTTCTTTTTTAATAACTGTCTTTTTTTTTAATTAAGTGGGAACAACAAAAATCCATATTTCAATTGCCCAAGGTCATTGATAATGACCTGGCATGGGATTATGAAACAAATATTTCTAAGTTTGAAGCCTCAGGTGCTCAGCTGCAAGGTGATGCATTGCTTTTCTCAAATCCTCTCCGGATAGAGGTTAGCAGATTATGGGGCGGCTGGACACTATTGCCCGGATTTCCAATGGTCCTTTGGGGTCTATACCACCGGAATTAAAATTAGACACAAAAAATAAGTATATAGCTTAGTATCTTGTCGATTCAGAAGTTTGCATTACTTGGCACTGCAGATATTCTGTCAGAGGTGCTGTCTGTTTAACTTGATGGGTAAAACACATAATGAAAGATATCTTGAAAACAAAAAAACGTACGGAAGCAGTAATGATAATAATATTAAGAAGAAAAAAAGAAGAAGAAAAGAAAAAGAAGGCGATAAAAGAAGAAGAAAGATAAAAAGAAGATGAAAGAAGAAAAAGAAGTAAAGAAAAACAAAAGAAGAAAAAGAAGATAAAAGAAGAAGAAAAATAAAAAGAACGAGAAGGACATGAAAGAAGAAAAAGAAAAAAAGAAGGAAAACTAAAAGAGAGAAGAAGAAGAAGAAGAAGAAGAAGAAGAAAAAGAAAGAAAGAAAGAAAGAAAGAAAGAAAGAAAGAAGAAAAAGAACTGGAAAAAGAAGAAGAAAGAGGTGAAAGAAGAAAAGAAGAAAAAGAAGAAGAAAAGAAGAAAAAGAAGAAGAAAAAGAAGAAAAAGAAGAGAAGAAAAAGTAAAAGAAGGAGGTGATAGAAGAAGGAGAAGAATAAGAAGAAGAAGAAGAAGAAGAAGAAGAAGAAGGAATAGAAAAAAGAATTCAAGTAAGTCATATATTAAAACTGAAAATAAAATAAAGAAAGAAACAAACAAATTGGCGATTTGACAGGAGATTGCCAAAGAATCAAACGTTTACGGAATATGAAGATGGCTATCGCATATGATAATGATTTAGTAAATCTAAAAAAGGTTTATGTGTTGTTTAAAGAATATGATGTTCATGAAAATGAATGAAAGTAAACCATTTAAACTAGTCACGAGAATTGGGAACATGTTATGATCACATGCCTTTAACCATAAAACAAATCTAAAGCGACCAGAAAGCCTTAGTTTTCAGACAGCATTGAAACCACTAACTCCCAATGGATAATCAAAAGCTATTCGTTTGCTCTACATTTCGAGACCGACTACTTTATGGTGCGTGGGATGTGGCGTTACAACCTCGTTGTTGAAGCTGAATTCGATTGGATAAATATAATGAAAATGAAGGAATCAAGGAACAAGTCACGTATATAAGAAATAATTAGTTGCAAAATGGCGGGAAGGAAAATATAACCCGAACAAAAGAAAGAAATAAAAAAAAAAAAAAAAAAGCAAGGAGAGAAGAGTTGTAGGCAGAGACGTAAAAGAGAAAGGGGAATTAACAAAAACAAAGTCCAGAATAACTAGTGAAAGCAAGGAAGGAAGGAATGAAGGAAGAAGCGTCGTAGGACAAGAAATAAGGAAAGAGATAAAAAAAAGAAGAGAAAGATAGAAATGTTGGTTTAGAAGAGAAAAGAGAAAAAAAAAACGTTAAGGAAAGGGAAGAAAAGAAGAGGATATTGGAAAAAAAAAAAAAATAGAAGGAAATAATGGTAAGAAGTAAAGAAAATGAAGAGGGAATGAGATACTAGAGACTAAACATGTAGTTGATTCGCGCCTTATTGTTTACGTCATATTTGTGCCTTTATATCAGATAAAAGAAAGCTTAAAACATACACACGCGCACACATATATGTCAGTATTAGTCGTATACATTTAATACATCGTCAGCTATCTCTCTCTCTCTCTCTCTCTTTCTATATATATATATATATATATTAATGCATGTTTCATTAAATAATATAGACAAGGTTTGTCTATTTATTTTAAGTAAGTTCCTTTCATATTGTCTGATAAGCTTAATCACATTATCATTGAAAGTCAAAAGGAAATCACCATATTGATACATGTTTTAATCCAATCTAAGCTTTCGGCTTACATAAGCCATTATCAAAGATGACAATTTCAATAAATCAAACAACAACGGACGAAACAACAATGATAGTCCGCTCTTGCTGCATGAAAAATTTCAAAGCAACGACTAACTCGTGTATACGAGACGCGGAAACAAAAATCGCGTCGCAGCTCGTGACGTCACACATGACCACGTGACAGTGAAAACAAGAAGTATTAAGTATCGGAAGCCATTGATATAAACCAATGGCTTTTTTTATAAATTATAGGCATTTAAGAATATTTGTGGAGATTTCATAGTTTACTTTGTTCAGGTTAGGTTTCAGATGTTTTATGTATAAAGCTTCAAGAATTTTTTAATTTTTGTTTATTGTTTTCATGTTTAAGTATAGTTGTGTTGTCAACAATGATTTTCCGGAATTGAGTACGCAGCCAGGCATGTTGTTTTAAATGCCTAAAAATGTTAGTTATCAATATAGTTTAAATGTAGAGTCAATGAATGGCTTATTCAATAAATAAATTATATGTATAAATGTATTATAGAAAAACAAAACAGTTGATGTAATCAAAGTACAACTTGCCAAAACCTAAAACTCTTATCCTGTCTTGAACAAAAACGACAATACCGGAAAAAGTAAAGGAGAAAAATGCTTAGATTGTGTAGACAGAGCAAAATACGCTTAACAACGTTAATTCCTATGAAAGGATGGCCCTTGTTGTAACCTGAGTTGTATGTATGTATGAATGCTGTTGAGTCATTAAATGTATATGGTCATCCGTGACACAGAATCACACACACGCAGGTACACACACACACTCACGTGAGTGTGCCTGTGTGCGTGTGTGCCTGTGTGCGTGTGTGTGTGACGTCATTTCTATCTCATAAATGACCTCATGCCAAAACTTAGTTACGAAGGTGTGCAGTACATTCGTTTTCGTCACCGGTGAAAGGTGTTAAGATTACTGAATAATTTAGTTGCATCTGAAGTCCGGGCTAAAAGTGAATGTCCTGACTCAATGTCGAAGTCGAATACAGGTAGATTATTTCTGTGGTATGTGCTGTGTTTATTTGAAATTTCGGAATTTTCAGTCAGTGTCAGTTGTTTCGACGAAATTTAAGAACGGGCTAGTTTTTTTAATTTTTTTTTTAATATTATCTGTTGTCCTCATTTTTATTGCCATATTCATGACGTTTCGGCCGTTGTACGCTTCGGACTTCTTCAGGTGATTAGAATTTCGAACGAAATCTTTTATTTCGACAACCGAGGTAGATTGTTCCAGTACCATGCCTCTTCCGGGTGTCTCAGTTATCTCACTTTAACACAATTCTCCAAGTTTTTGTTCACCACTGCAGTAGGTATGAAACCCATAATTTTTGGGGTCAAGTCACTAGATCCAACCAATGATTTTATCTACTGGGCCATGTGTCCTCAATGTGAAATGTTTGTTTTGTAAATTCTCCTGCTTATTTGAATATAGGAAAAAATAAAATAATATATTAATCAGACAGACCTTGTTGGCCACATTTAATCAAAGTTGTTTGTATAGACCAGATTAAGATAGATAGATAGCTAGCTAGATACACACAAAAAGACTACGATAGATAGATAGATAGATAGATAGATAGATAGATAGATATGAACAGAGATAGATAGATAGATAGAATGACGAAGTAAATAAGATCACCAGAAAGCAATAAACAAAGTTTGAAGCATTAACGCATATATTTATCTGAATAGATAAATGCTTTAATGAAATACTTGTAAAATCTCATTTTGTTATGCAAATCTGTATGCCATTTAATTAGTAGACTTTGAAACATGAGGAGCAAGATCTTTTGGCCAGTCTCCAGCTTTATAGTGACACCAGGAAGAAGAAAAAATGTCTGGCCCTTGGCCAGTTTCACAGTCATAAAAAACCGTCCACCTAAGGCTGAGTGGTTTCTTTTCGGGAGGAGTCTGTCTATGGCCACGTGTTTTGCCTTCTGATTCGAGCAACCAGAAAATGGTCGACACAAATTTCCTTTTCGTTTATTTGCAGGAATTCGAAACGCACGCATGCACTAATGCGTCCTTGCAGGTGTAACGGAGCTTAAAACTGCATCTGACATCATCATTAACATTTAATGTCAGGTTTAATTTGCTTCTTTTCTTGTTACGATCTTTCAATTAAGATTATTAAAAAACTGATATTTTTTTCTTTGAGAATAATTTTTATAATGTCTTTTGCGTTCTGTAATTCCCTTTTCGGATTTAATATAATTAACATGGATATCTACATCGTCACTCTGATGGTTACATTTTTGCTAATCGCAACAGTGGTTGTTTGAGTTTAGGCAAACATTTTTAAAGCGTTTTGTTCTGCACTGCTTTTGTTTTTGTTTTGTTTTTTTATGGTTTTTTTTTTTTTTTTTTTTTTTTTACGGCATGGGTTATTTAATGCCGACAAAATTTTTATTGCTGGTAATATTTTGTTTTATCAAAAATCTATTTTGGTAATATTTTTCTTTCAAAAATATATTGCTGATAATTTTTTTTTCAAAAATATATTGCTATTAATATTTATTTTTAAAAACATTGTTGGTAATATTTTTCTAAAAAAATGTATTGCTGGTAATAGTTTTTTTTCCGTCAAAAATTTATTGCTGGTAATAATTTTTTAAAAGTATTTCTTGTATTAAAACCTATTTTTACACTTTCATACTGATTTTACCCGAGTTTCAGTGTTAACTATTTGCCCATAGCTCGGACCCTAACAGGTTCTGCCACCCCGGCTCAGGGTGGACCTAGGAACAACAACAATTAAGAGGTGGTTCCACGCTCCTCACAACCTCCTGATAAAAGACCTTGCCGCTGGACGTAATTTATCGTCTTACCCAGGACGCGGATGTAGTTTATCGTCATACGCAGGACCGTGCACTATTTTGATGAATAGCGCAAAACAATCTTAATATTCTATTTTCCAAATTAAGATCAGTTAAATAAATAATATATTTTAATTTTTAATATTTTTAGTGTAATCGTTAGTAATTTTTGCTGTCGTCATTAAGTGTTGTTATCATCAACAATGTCACAAAGACAGTTTTGACTTCGTCTTCTTCGATATTCATCATATAAGATCAGCTCAGGTAACGTATATATGAGAGAATGGTTTGATTCAGGGTTCAATTACTTGCTACCCTATATCTTAAGTATCGGGACGAAATATTATTTCACTCTAAATGGAGAAAACATAGAGATAAGTGAGAAGTCAGTTCATAATATTCCAGAGTTAAGTACTCCGATGTTAACATGAACCATCACAGGATCTGCAACTCTCATACCTGTCGTCCTTAAATTTTGATATAATGGGTTATATATATATATATATATATATATATATATATATATATATATATATATATATATATATATAAAGTGAACATTAAGTCAACACTTTGAGGCGACAATCTGTTTCATGCTAAATGCAATCGTCAGGCCACGACGATTGCGTCTAGCATGAAACAGACTGTCGCCTCTAAATGTTGACTTCTATGTTCACTTTTATATTTACACACGCTCTATCTCTGATATCGAGCACTTTATCCCATAAATATAGCACATCTTAAGACTATATTTCTTCATATATATATATATATATATATATATATATATATATATGTGTGTGTGTGTGTGTGTGTGTGTGTGTATGTGTGCCTGTTTTACATAATATATAGGTAGATAAATAAATTGGCAATAAAAAATTATTTTATACGATATTTATTTTAGTTTTTCAACATAATCTCCTCTATTTACAAATAACTTGGCAAATATTGAAAGCTATTCTTTGAATTTCACAAATAGGAATTCAATTCATAAATGAATACAAACAAATAATTGTTTCTGTCTGTCTGTCGCTCTCTCTCTCTCTCTCTCACACACACACACACAGACACACATATATATATATATATATATATATATATATATATACATATGGAGGCTTGACCTCTTTCCGGAGGTTACTGATATGCGGATACAAATGGTTAACTCTAACGCCGATTATCGAAATGGTCGCTCCAACCGCTTCCATAGTAATTAATTTTACGAATGAACATACTTACATTTCATGATTGCTTATTCCGAAATTTTCGATTGAGGATGAAACAGGGCTTGATACTTTAACTCAAATTGATTTTAATAATTATATTGAGGTATTTAGCTCTTATTTTGGAAACATGATAACTCTTATGTAGCGAAGGAATCATATTTAAAAATAATATATATATATATATATATATATATATATATATATATATATATATATATATACACAAACATATATATTTGGATGAGTTGCCCCAAGGAATTTTGTGTGGGCGGCGCTATATCAAGTCTAGTTAGTTACCGCTTCGTCAACGAATCCCGTTATACCAGTGTGTATGACGCTTGCATCGTATCTTTAATATTCGGGTTCGGTTTTGCTGATGAGTCCGAAAATAGACAGTCTAATGCTTTCTGCATTCTGTTGTGGATTCTTCTATTTATTGAGTTCAATTCTCACTGACTACCCCATTCTCTCGGTGATGTGTCACATCTAAACTGTGCTTAGAAAATCATTTTGGCCTTGTGTCACACGAAATGTAATATTACAAAATGAAGAGTTATCCAATTATTATCGAACTATTTCATTTCGGTTATTGTAACAATTTGTTGCATAGATTTAAGGAATTGACTTCTTTGTCAATCGCTGCCATGTTGGGTTGGAGTTCTTCACAAAAACTTTTGTGAAATATTCATAATATTTTAATATGCCTAAATATCACTTGATAGATAATTTGTCACTCTAATACCTAATATAAAACTTATCCTTGTTAATAAAGGCTGGCATAATTAACCAGGAAAATTGTTATATTTTATATTAATTTTAACAAATTCAATGTAGCGTAAATGATGCTTATAATCACTTATCTTAGGGTATTTTGTTTTGTTGATTACTTATTATTCATTTAATGTTGCTTGCTTTTTCAAGCTTTATATTTTGACGGCCATTTATCTAATTTTCCATTAAATTAATGAGTACAGGATGTCATAGTCTCTTTGTTCCACCTTCCTATTTTTGTGGTGGCACCGATGGCCGTTATGGGATAATGAATCTCATCAATGCCTCAAATAATTTCGTTATATACATCAGAACTATATTAGAAAAACTGTCTGAAAATCTTCTCAAAAAACAAGATCGCTTCTTGTCATTCATAAGCGTTCCTCGTTTGTTCTGATAACATATTAAATTATTCTTTTTAAAGTGCGCATCTTTCAGTTTAAAAGATCATTAATATACTCAGTATTATTATAGCATTTTGTAAACTTTTAAAGTTCCGTGGACTTCATTCATTCTCCGTTTACAGTACTAAGATAATTATGGGCGCCACCATAAAGATTATATTTCACAACGCTTGTATTAGGTCATGATATTTAAACATCTTATCATTTCCTTCAGTTTCATGCTCGGGAATAGAGGAAAAGCTGAAATACTATTTTATATATTTTCCTTTTTTTGCTTCTAAATTCTCAAATCCCATCATCAGGTCGGTTGTTAGATTTGATTGAATACAAATGTTCAAAATGATCTTACTTCTAGAGTTCTCAAATTTGTTTTTATACGATTTACGCGTATGGTGGGTGATCAAATCAATAACATAATGCTTCGTGAATCACCGTTTCTCTTCAGTTAGGTCTACTTTAACAAACTTTTATCTCTTTAATCCGGCAAATCTAGGATATGGTCAAACCAACTATAAACGACCCTTAACGAAGTCCTCTATGTAACTATATTACTTACCTTTAGTCTTAGGAGCTCATTCTATACATATATTAAGTTATATTATAAAAGGTAGATCAATGATTAAAACGGAAAATTATTCAAATTTTGATATTTCGAAACAGTTTTATTTTTCTATTAATATAAAAACTAAAACCAGAAACAGTATTAGTAGCTTAGATTACATAACAAGAGAATCAGGATCAGCAGTGATACCAGGATCATCAGTGTTTCGCGGGTCAACAGTATCTTAAGTATCAGCACTGATTCCAGGATCAACACTGCCTCCCGGCTCAGCAGTCTTAAAATAGCTCTGTCCCGATGATCAGCAGTGTTTCCTTGATTAGTAGTGTCCTCAGGATCTGTATTGTCTCTAAGATCAGCATTGTCTTCCGAATCAGCACTACTTCGATGATCTGCAGTGTCTCAAGTATCAACACTGCATCTAGGATCAGCACTGACTGCAACATCAGCAGTTTCAATGTACATTCATTTTAATAAGTTAGTTATAACCTGATAAATTGTTTTTCTCTGTGCTTTTAACCTGACATAAAGAACTTTAGTGGTAGATTCATAAAGAAATGATCGCCATTTCAAAATATAGGAAATCATGAGAATTTCTAGACCATAAGGCACCATTAGACAGTTACATTCTGTATATATTTCTAGGTTCGTTTCTTACATTCATTTATAACATGATATAGAATTTCACCTCCTCAACACTTGCTGTTTTGTTGTGTTATTGATTTTCACCTTCACATAATTGATTCTAATGCACATGTTTTGGGACGCTATTACCAACTATTTCTATTACTCTGCTCCCATGTTTCTGACTCAGTCAACGTAATATCACCTGTAGATTTTGAAACCTTTTTATATTGTTTTGTTTCCTAAATTATTCTGTTGTATTTTCTATCATCTTGTTCCTTCTCGTTTCTGTCCAGTGTTGTTTTCTTTTTAATTTCTTGTTTGCTTTAATGTTTGTCAGCTCTTTTACAGTTTCTTAACACCATTGCCATTCTTCTCTGTTCCATTGTCCGTATTTTGTCAGTTTCTATATAACTCCTTTTATCAGCAAGTTAACTGAATATAGCTTTATTATTAAACGGAGTTTTTTTTTTGTCTTTTTTTAAATCGACATTTTTGCAGCTGGATATTCCACTCCAAAGGGAGAATGTATACAATTCATGAAAAAGCCTAATGTTATTTATTTTCATGCAAATGATCTTGTATTTTCAAGACATTTTCGATGCAAGTTGCCATACTACAAGAAATATGCACTAACACGAATACTAATCAGTTTCAGGAGCGTTATATTGGTGAAAATTTAACCAATCCAGTCTACATTCAGGTTGGAGAAACACGGATTTTTACCGAAAATTAGACTTGGATTCTAGCCAGGAATTTCAAATTGCATCAATCCACCCCGAAGGGAATCTTGGAGAATAATGGGTGTAACTGTGATGGTGTACATTTTTTTTCATTGTTTTGCAACGTTTTCAAATTTGTGTTGAGCTTTTCACACTCATTTTGTGGTTTGTTATATTCAAATATTCTGCTGTCTGGCAGGTTTTCTGTTGTATACGATCCGTTCATCATGTTGCGTAGATGTCTTGAGTACCTGGGAAGATATTGGGTGTCAAGCCAGAAGAACCTCAGACACAGATTAGTTTCCGAAGTATGCTTACTGTCGCCATTAAAAATTAAAGTTGGTCTACACATTCTTTAAATTTCAGTAGGATGGAGCCGAGTACCCCGATCACTACTGGAATAACCCAACCTTCAACCTTCAGGTCAGAGTTGCTGCTGATCTTTTCCATTTGCTTTGCTAATATATTGTATTCAACAGGTACAACCATATCAGTTATTTGGCATTCATTTTCAGTTGTGATCAGGACAATATTATGTAGTCTTCGATGTTCATTAACACGACTTGATTGGAAATTATAATCCCAGATTATCTTTTGATTAACTTCTTCCAATATTCTCAATGGTGCGTGACTGTTTACTTCCTCGAAGCTGTTGAAGACACATTTTTTTTTGCATAAGAACCAGTGCAAGTTAAGGCAAACTTGGTCATATCATCTTTTGCACTCTCTCTATGCCAAAATTGTCAGCCACTGATTACAATTGAGACATTCTCCACAAGTCCTACACAGTGGATCATCAGTAGTATAATTATTATTATAACATTTTTACACTTGTATATTTTCACACTCGGTGGAAATGATCGGTTCTACTGAAGTCCAAATGACAGCAATTCTTCCAAATGTTGCAGGACTCTCCTCAGTATCATAGGAGAATTTAACAATGCTGTCAGCGGAATGATTTCAATTCGCCCCTTGATCTTTAATTGCACTAACCTTGGCTCTTCTTGATTGTTTTTAATTACATTGCTGATAATTCACTTGGGACGATTGTCTTCTTCAATTTCCATAAAATCATTTCCACAACATCTGAACTTTTGTAACGCTTAGCAATGCCTGTCTTTTTACTATTTCTCTCACTTCCTGTTTTGTCATTCATTTACACAAGTTCACTAAGTTGGTTAGACGCTGTTTTTTGCTCTTGACTTCATTATATCCTGTGCTTGTCTATTTTCTACGCCATCTTTCGTCATTATATGTAACAGCCACTTCAACTGTTTCTTTTTAAAGAAACATGGAAACTAAAAAAGGAACTCTTGAAAGAAGTGTACAGAATTTTCATAGACTAATTAATTAGAAATAGTTTTTATTAGAACAAAGACTAATGATATCAGAAAAAGGTATTATCATTGGTCAGGAAATCAAGCCAGATTCCCAGACGGAATTGAACTGTTAAATTTAAATTTATACAGTTTTATAAAAAGGAATCCCATTTTTTCATTTACTTATTTTCTTCTATTTTCAGTATTACAACAACAACAACAACAACAACAATAATAATAATAATAATAATAATAATAATAATAATAACCGTGATAGGACCTGTAACAATTTTATGGGACTTTACAATCCACACAAACAGAATAATCAAAGCTAATCGCCCAGACATCGTGATTAGAGACCGCAAACAAAAAAGTGCCTTCTTATTGATATTGCAGTCCCTGCAGACTGTAATGTATCTTTCAAGATCTTCACAAACTATCAAAATACAAAGACCATGAAATCAAAATCTCAAAAATGTGGCGCATGAGGACACTAACAGTTTCGATTGTAGTTGGAGCCCTCGGATTGATAGGAAAAGATTCCAATAGACTCATTGAAGGAATCTATAGTAGCCTATAACTTAAAGAAATTCAAATATTGTACTCACAAGTACAGCCCAAACTTTACGAAGGAGTTCAACTGTGTAAAATATATGCAATTTTTTTTTCAAAACTGCTCAGTGGAAAATGTCATGATGCCATTTCTGACCTTAGGTCTCTGGTCGGGACCCGGAAAGTAATTAGTAGACACCAGAAACAAAAGGAAATAAAACAACGAAAACGACGACGACAACAATAACAACAACAACAACAATAATGATAATAATAATTCCGCACCTATCATTCTATTCTTCTTGCATTTCATGTAACATAAAAGCATTGATGCATCAGTGAAAACATTTATCTTGGATCATCCACTTAACTGCTGTCAGCATCTTCTGAATGAAACCAAGGCAAAACGTTACAAGGGAGTCTATTGCGTAATACGCGTAAAAATAAGACATTCATAAAAGCGAAGTAAATACACGGAGCAGCCCCCCAAGCCGGAGGTTACATCGACAGACGTATTAATCAAAGGCTTATTGAATTTTCAGTACGCTTTTATTCGTAAACGCAAGAAATCTATGAGTGTGGAAAGCAGTTGGGTTGTGCACTGATAGCCATACAACCAAAGCAGTAAACGTCGATCTATTTCTCTATGTATCTGTATTTTTAGCTTGTGACTTCCCTAGCTATCAATACACATCGTACTCGTTTTGATCGAGTGAATTGGTTCAAAAGATTTTGGAATCTAAATACAATTCTCAGTGCTGCAACGGTGACGTACACCGATAACGTAAATCGTTCCCAAGCATCTGTTGATCTATATAAGATCATATTGTGAAAATCTCTCTTTTGCTAATTCTTGCTTATATATATATATATAATTAGATTGAAAGATGGTACACGTGTGCTTTATATAATATTTAGATTTAATAGGCCGGTTAATGAAATTTGAGGAATAAAAAGGCGACAAAATGATAACAATATTGTCAATAAGATTTCTTACATACATTTATTATATATTAGTAGGCCTTTTGACTAAACTGAAGCACGAAGAAAAAGATTTTAAAGTCGGAATATTGAGACATGTCTGTGTCCTTTGTCAAGGAGACGTGAAATAAACAAAGATGTGGCACACTCTTCCGAGGAATGTTGTTGTTGGTTAGTGGGAGCACTATGGAAACTATATTCCCTGAGTAAACCTATGAAAGGTATTTGGGTTTAATTATGGTTAAAAATAAAATAAATGTATGTTCCATTCAAAAAACATATTCAATCTAAAGAAGGTGCGCTAAATACCTGACAAAGTTCAGGGGCGCGAGGTGATACAATTCATTGAATTATCACCTCACGTTCATGAACTTTCCTGATTTTCCGTTAATCTGATCTATATTCCTGAGTACTCTATAGCAAAGATTTTGAAAAACCAATAACATTTTTGCACTTGTATATAAATATTTGTCACAAGATGAATCCTTACATTTGCCTTGATAAAGTCGCTCAAAGGACGAAACACATCGGCTAAGATAAGTTTTCATTTTGTCTTTATTCATGTGTGTGAGTATATATATACGTATATATATATATATATATATATATATATATATATATATATATATATATATATATATATGTCTGTGCTTATATATATATATATATATATATATATATAACTATCAGTAGAGCCCGGCGTTGCCCGGGGATGTAACAGTAAAAGATAGATCAAGTATCGACCATCATAAAGACTGAAAAATAAAATTGACAGAGATTATTTTTTAAGGTTGACGGACACGCATGTCTTAATTAGTTTTTTTTTGTTTTGTTTTTTTACGAATTGGTCAAACTCAAACAAAAACATTGTTTTCAATCGTTATGAGTCTACCGAAATGTCTGGTAAATGGAAGTTTTAAAGCATTCTGAATGTAAAAATAAAGAAAAAAGTGTGCAAGACAATAAGAAACACTACCTGCCAAAAAAAAAAAGTGGAGTTTTTTTCGAAATCGGTTGAAAAATGTAGGAAATCCGATCCCATATATAAACGAATGCACACACAAACAACCTGGGTTTTATAATAAGTAAAACTCGATATGAGTTTTCCTTCTTTCATTCTGGCGACAGAATCGCGTTTTATCGTGTTTTAAAATTTATTTCGTGCAAAAACAATTGTGTTTTTCCAATTTTTGGCGCTGTCAGAACCACCACAATGTAATTTTACGCAGTCCTGTGAAGTTTTGTTGAAATCGGTTGAAAAATGTAGGAAATCCGATCCAATATATAAATGTACAGACTCACACACACACACACACACACACACACACACACACACACACACACACACACACACACACACAAAAACAATCTGCGTTTTATAATAAATAAGATGAAATGAACAAAGTCCGACAATTATTTTAAGACATTTTTATATTTATACATACTTTTTATGGACGGTTAAACGAAACGATAATGATAATCTGTTTTTGTTGCATGAAAAATTCCAAAGCAATGACAAACTCACATCGCAGCTCGTGACGTCACACATGACCACGCGAGAGTGAAAACGAGAAGTATTAAGTATGGGAATCCGGCGGTATAAATCAATGACTTCTGTTATCAATTATAGGCATTTAAGAATATTTGTGGAGATTTCGTAGTTTATTTTGTTTAGGTTAGCTTTCAACTGTTTTATGTATATAGTTTCAAGAATTTTTAGTTTTTGTTTATTGTTTTCATGTTTAAGTAAAGTTGTGTTTTCAACAAGGATTTTCCGGAATTGTGTAGTAGATAGATAGATAGATAGATAGATAGATTAAACTTTGCAATAGCTATATGTGAAGCGTGTCCAATGTTGTTGGAACAGGGGTTAAAATTATAGACAGCCTGGCCATGTGAAATGAAACTTTTGGTGACTGTTTCGTTTCCCGCTTCAATGCCATATTTTTTACAACGTTACGGATTAAAATATATTCTCTATAAAGCAAGTCATTGTAAATAGTTTTACTGCAGAAACATACCGCAAAGAAAAATAGATTGTTTACTATTGCGGAATAAATGCAAGCGTTGTTGACAGATAAAATGGAGCTGTATTATCGCGAATCATTTTGAGAGCAAGCCTTCAGACTATGAAATGCGCAAAAGAAATCTATTTGCCAACACCGTAACCAGAAGCGATTCACCATCGTTATCATCATCATCGATACACTTTTACAAACAAATTTATATTTAAACGGCAGATATCACGCTTGTACAGATGCTAAACAATCTTTGAAGCCATAGTTTTGGAATTTACGTTTTCTTAACTGCAAGTTATTTTAACACAATGAATCTTTGTTGTACGAGTAATGTTGGACGCTATATTCATTTGCGTTGAAAGTGTATGGTGGAATAACGGTTAACACCTCTTGTAACAGAACTGGCGTACTGGGTTCGAATTTTGATTGAGACCATTTTATTTTTTATATTTGCTTAGCACAGTACAACACAATATATATATATATTATTGATTTTCCTGGGTTTGAACTCCAACTGTTGACACTAGTTAGAAACTCACCGCTGCCCCATTCACGAAGTAGTTTAACTACTCGCATTTATAAGCTAATGACGTAAAGAAAAGACTTCAAATTGCTCTTTACGTTGATTTATCCAGCAAAATTAATGTATTTAAGAATTAATTCAATAAACATATAAAATAGAAAGGGGCGTAAGACAAGGGTGTATTCTCTCACCGGACTTACTCAAATTTTACAGTCATGTGGTTCTGGGAGAATTTCTATCAATGTTTATTAATGGCGGTCACAATCTTAAAAATAGATATGCTGATGTCACAGTATTTACAACAGACATGTAAAGGAAACTACAGAAACTACAGAATTTAGTGAAGGAAAGGGAGAAGAAAGGACTAAGCATCAATTGTAAGAAGACATCATGTATGGCTACTGGCGAATCTAAATTGGAGATGTCAAAATCACACTGGTAGAGAAATTTAAATATCTAGCCGGTGTTTAACCCATGAAAAAAAATTCAGTCACCGAAAGCAGCGAGCAAAAGATGCCTTCCAAAAGCTAAGTAAGTATTACGAAACAGGAACATAGAAACAAAGAAAAGAGCACTTAACTGCCATGTAATATCGGCCATCCTATATGTCAGAGACAGCCTCATCACAGATAATGAAAAAAGTTGAGACAGTAGAAAGGTGGTTCTACAGAAGGATGCTGAGAATACCATGGACAAAGAGGCACTTATAATTGACATAAAAAAGAAACAGTCGAAATTTCTGGGACACAACGAGGAAAGAGATCTTAGAAAATTTGATACTCCTAGGATATACGGAAGGCAAGAGGGACAGAAAAACTTATAACCTGATTAACAAGTTTGCGTCAAATGTTGGCATAGTTTTTTACGAGAGGTAGCGGAAAAAACAAAAGAAGAAGAAGAAGAAGAAGAAGAAGAAGAAGAAGAAGAAGAAGAAGAAATAGTAGTAAAAGAAGATTGCGCCACTTCTATGAATTTTTTATGATGATTCTTCTGATGAACTTTCTTTTATGGTACTTAGTTTATGAATTTAGTAGAACTAGATTGGTCGTAAGATCTCAACATTTTACAGTTGAAATAGATGCAACCGCAAGTTCGATTCTAGCAGTTTCTTTTTCTCTCACTAATCGTTTATAAAAATATCCTCCGGCCTATTAATTTACTAGTCAAGTTTGATCTTCAAAAATTGAAATACAATGTCAATTATTGTCTTTTGTCTTCTTAATTCCTACTTTTTTATTCTTTGTATTCCTTAATCTTTTAATTTTCTTTTAGTCTTTCAAAGTAAGCTTTTGAGATTTTAATAGTTGTCGTGGTTTGTTTTTGGGGTAGAATTATATATATATATATATATATATATATATATATATATATATATATATATATATATATATTATATAAGTGTGTGTGTGTATGTATATATATATATATATATATATATATATATATATATATATATATATATATGTGTGTGTGTGTGTGTGTGTATATGTGCGTGTGTACGCGCGTGCGTGTCTACTTATCAGTATATACATTTAGTAATTAAAATGCACTAACATGTATTAGGATAAAGACGCACATAAGTGTGTACGTTGAAGACAAGGGGAAAAATGAGAGACATTTTTTATTTCAACATACATGCGTATTCTGTGCCTCGGTATGGCGAGAGAATGCAAATTCAAAAGAACTCTGATATATATATATATATATATATATATATATATATATATATATATATATATGTGTGTGTGTGTGTGTGTGTGTGTGTATATATATATATATTTGTGTGTGTTAATGTGTTTTTGCAGTCCGAGTATTCACACAGACTACACATTCTTTTTAGCTTAAAAAATGTAACTACCAAAAAGAGTGAAAAATGAAGTTAAATTTTAGAATTGAGTCTTTTACTTCAGCTCAAGGGTGAATGCATTACGAATTATTTGTTGGCGATGGGGAAAGTGGTTGCAATCGTTATAAAAGTTGATGGAGCTGAGGCTGTGGAGGGGGAGAAGAAAAAATTGAGAGGAAGAAAGGGGTTGAGCGTTCACTGTTTATTTATTTTTTTATTTTTCACCTTAAAAAAGAAGAGAATCTTTCTGCTTGCGGCTACGCAGTGGCATTAAAAACACGTGGCTTTCGCGTCGTTTCTAATCGGGCGCCAGCCTAACATTGGTAACCATTCACAGAAATATGGGTCTATGCCCGAGCAGCAGAGGCATCAATAGAGAGTTTGTTTGTTTGTTCTTTCTTTCTTTCGTTCTTTCGTTCTTTCTTTCTTTCTTCTCGTTATTATTGTTATGATTATATGAAGTTCCTCGTCTGCGTGATTAGGACCTTGCTTTCTTTCTATAAGCAAATCTATGTTCACAAAACGAAAACGATAACAAAAGCATCGGAATATTTATCTGCTCGATGAACGCATTATGTTTAAATAGATTTCATGTAAGGCTGACTGGATTTCGAGAGGAGAAAATGCAGTGTGGAAAATCGTAAGAAATAAAAAGTGTGAGAATACATGAGATCGGGAGTGATATTTCCCATATATCTATATTCTCTTGAAGAGACAGGACAATATATATATATATATATATATATATATATATATATATATATATATATGTGTGTGTGTGTGTGTGTGTGTGTGTGTGTAAAAGACAACAGGAAACTGTAATAGTTGCCGACGCGTTTCGTCCAATGTGAACTTTTTCAAGGCATCGGACGAAACGTGTCGGCAATTATTATAGTTTTCCTATTGTCTTTACATTTATAAATATTGTCTTTTTCTAGAGGTTAACTCTGAGAAATTTATATATATATATATATATATATATATATATATATATATATATATATATATATATATATATATGGATAATCCAGAAATCAGTGCACTTTCTATATATTTTCGCATCAGTAAATTGCATACTTAATTAAAGCAGTATTTCTTAAAATCGAAATGATGGTCAGATTCATTAACGACTGATGTATTGAATGCTTTGCTTTGTAAACTATATCGTTTTTGTTAATGTAATCTTTTATTTAAATTATTCTAATTTCTCTTATTCCTTTTTGGCTTTATTATGAGCTATAATGTGAGTTTTTGATTCAGGATTTAGATTGATATTATTAAGTTTGGTAATAATGATATCCCTTAGTGTTATAAAAATTGTTCTAACATTTGTTATATTAAGTTTTTAAAAAAAAGTGTTGTGGAACCGAATGAAATCGGCAGAGTTGTGCGTCTAGACACGTCGAACGCCAGAATTTTAATAATTTGCATTCCTACATCTTCAGCATTTCCCTTCACTGCGTAATTATAACCGACTTTTACGTTTATATCTCCAATCCTTATATATATATATATATATATATATATATATATATGTAAAATTCCATTCATAAGACCATTATTTTAATCTGATGAATTTTTATTATTGGACGAAATGCGTTACATAGAATTGTTTCTATTCTTTCCGAAGATTACCTAAATGTGTATATGCCAGAAAAGTTTGGCTTGCTTTTCAAGAGACTTTACGTATTTCATGATATTGAAGACAATCTGTAAAATGTTTTAAGGAGGTAATTTAATCCATTTTAACATAAATCTTTATTTCCGTGTGTCAACATGCCAACAATAATTACATATAGAAAGGATGATAGAATTTTCAAGTTTGACAAATGCGTTGCACATTTGCTTTTTAGTTACGGAATTGATTACATCGGATCTGTTTGTAAGGAGATCGATTTTATGCTAAGTATTACGAAGTACACGATACGGTTAACGTCTCTCCACAGGAACAAATCGACTTTAAATTCTAAACATTTAAAACTGCAGTACACATCGCTTTCTTAAATGTATATTAAGTTACACATTGCCCATGCTTAAAGATCTGAATTGACGTAAAAAAGGTAGAAATACGCTGCTGTAAAAAGGATTTAGGTGATTGTATTTTTACCTAACTACAAAGAGTAATTAATATTAATTAAGGTCTTATAAATATATACATTCGTATTTTAAGGCGCGATTTTGAAAAAAATATATAGCATAGTGGATTTCGTTCAAACGAATCATTTAAACTATATTCTGCAGCAAGTCCTTTGATCAGGAGGTTTAGAGGAGCATGGAACCGCCTCTTAATTTGTATTTACTCAACCCTCCACTAGGTCAGATTGTGAAACAAGGTTGGTTTAATGTGGGGAATCCGAGTGCGTACACCCGGGCTAGGAACAAAAATTGCCCGAGCGCCTACAACTCTCCGTTGCATTAGCCTTGGTGCGAGCACCGATCCCTCTTTCCGGTGCAATGAGAGGGCGCGACTTCGGGTAGCTGTTTCCCAGGGCTGGGAACCTCTCAGTATAATTTTCCTCAGTTGCGACTCTGTTCTTTGATGGAGCCGCCCCTGATCACACTCTGTCCAACGAAAAGACGCAACTGAGATTTGATAAATTGAGAGTTACAAACTACTCGAGAGAGTAATTTACACACTTAATTGCTGTTGCTCTTAATTGCTGTTGTTCCTAGGTCCACCCTGAACTGGACTATTTGTATCCAGCTGTGGGGGGGGGGTATTTAACCTCCAAATTAGAGTCAAAACACTATGAAAGTGTAGAAATATATTTTTATAGTAAAAATATCAATAATACATTTTCATAGTTAAAAAATTTACCAGTAATAAATAAAAAATGCAAGCAATACATATTTTTTAAAAATAAATTAAAAATTCTCCCAAGAAAATTAAATGTCGGCATTAAATGACCCATAAGGTGTTGATGTGCCGTTAAACAAAGAAACAAGTCAAGCGAATCACATCAAGATATTTTCATTCTTTATAAGCGGCAAGGCTGTTGAAACTGATCTGAAAAAGATGCCATAATATGGCAGCGACAATTCGTTAAAACCAATAGACCGTTGAGAGCCTCAAGCCGGCGAATTTGTTTGAAAAAGAAAATAATGTTTTCCTTTTGCGTACAACAAATGCCGGAGCAGTTTTCTCATTTCTGTTGTTATTTTCACAATGTTTTTAGGTGTTGTAACCAGAGCCGAAGCTTACAAAGCCCGAAAAGGGGTAACAAAAACATGGAAATAAATTGTTGCAATCACTGGTTTCAGAAATTCAGACAAAATTCCCGAATTGTTAAGAGGTGTTGCTGAAAGGTTGCTGAAAATATATGCAGGCCAATATTTAAAATACATGCAGGCCAATATTTCAAATATATACACGCCAATATTTCAGATATATACACGCCAATATTTAAAATATATACACGCCAATATTTCAGATATATACAGGCCAATATTTAAAATATATCCAAGCCAATATTTAAAATATATCCAAGCCAATATTTAAAATATATCCAAGCCAATATTTAAAATATATACAAGCCAATATTTAAAATATATTCTGGCCAATATTCAAAATATATACACGCCAATATTTAAAATATATACAGGCCAATATTTAAAATATATAAAAATAAATCCAAATAAATTAAGTAAATAAAGAAATTAATTAATTACAATTGAACACACATATATACGTAAATTTATTAAAAATAATCAACAACAAATAATTAAAAATCAATAATAAATAATGAGTAAAAAGTGAATAAACAACATTATAAAATAGGTACAAATGACCACATTCAGATCTACAATTATTTCTACTCAATAATTTCTATAATAATTTATCGCATATCCAGCAGCCGTCAACAGAACTTTCACCAAGAAAACACCATTGGCCAGCATATATAAATAGTCGAAGCAAAAAAAGCATACATGGCCTTCGTCTTTTTGAGTAAGGTCGCGTCTACTTATTATCTCTCAGTTGCGTCTCTGTCTTTGGGCAGAGTGCGCTCATGGGCTTCTCTGTCAATGTACAGAGAGGCAAGTGAGAAAATATTACTGAGAGGTGCCCAGGTCTGCGGAACAGCTGTCCGAGGTCTCGTCCTCCTATTGCACAAGAGGGAGGGATCGGTGCTCGCACTGAGGCCAGCGCAGCCGACGGTTGCTGTGGCTGAGGGAAATTTATGTTCCTTTCCCGGGCGTACGCACCTGGGACCCAACTAAAAATAGACCTTGTGTCACATCTCGTCCTAGTGAGGGGGGGCAGAGTAAATACCTACATGGCCTGAAGATTGCGTTCATTCATGAAACGTAGTTCAGCAGCTCGTTACCTACTATTCAAGAGAGAGAGAGGCAAACAGCAATTAACCTGCCTAAGGAGCTTGGTTAGCAGAACAGTGATAGATAGCGAAAAGACAAAATTGACAAATGAGAGAATATTGTGGGGAGTTAGGATCGCCAAGACCCCGAATGGACGTGGCACATGGTAGAAGAAGAAGAAGAAAAAGAAGAAAAAAAGAGGGTCATACATTGATGTCTCAGATCGATAACTGTCTCTCTCTTTCTCAATCTCTCTGTCTATTTCTTTCCCTCTCTTTCTCTCTCTCCATATGTAAGTAAGTTGCATTATGTATTCAACAGACAAACAGATAAACATACACACACTTATATATATATATATATATATATATATATATATATATATATATATATATATATATATATAATCATCTATGTGTATTGAATATTCGGTATATATATATGCGTATTCAGTATTCACTATATATTTTGTACATATATGTAAGTATTCATGTGCGTGTGTATGTGCATTTATTATATATGTATATTCAACATTCGGCATATATGTACTGTATATATTTGAGAGCTTGTGTCAATGCTTTTGTCACTATTTTTATATGTTATCTACAGGATATTTGTGCATATTCAGTATTCATTGGATACACCCTTAGAAAGTTCAATATTTTCGTGTACTAATGTTAAAAAGTCATTTAATAACCTCATAGCACAAACCGTATGGAATGAATATGCCAATTTATAGATTTATTGTCATGCCTTCATCATATATATATATATATATATATATATATATATATATATATATATATATATATATACATATATATATATATATATATATATATATATATATATAACACACAGGGTGTCAGTCTATGCTTAAACGTAATGTTCAGCATATAAATATGTCCTGAAATTCCATTTAAGCATGAAATAGACTGTCGGCGCTGGTGTTGTATATATATATATATATATATATATATATATATATATATATATATATATGTGTGTGTGTGTGTGTGTGTGTGTGTGTGTGTGTGTGTGTGTGTGTTCACATGTTTGTTTAATGATCTTTGTCAGTTTAATCGTTTTAAAATAACACTTGTCTTCGTCTTCGAGAAACGTTGTGTTATCTTGTCGAGCCCGTTGAAGTCGGCGCTTGGGAGCACCGGATATTGTCACTGATCTTCTACAAGGTAACCAAAAAAGTTCTGCTCGTTTTTAAAGGAAAAAAAGAAAACGCTTCACAGTATGTGTAACCTATATTTAGTCTTCGAAGCAATCGCCATCGGCATCCAGCACCTTCTGCCAACGTGTCTCCAGCTGTTCAATGCCCTTGCGGTAGAACTCGGGGGGTTTTGGCGCAAAGAAGTCTGTGAAGGTTTTGCGCAAGTCTGCTTCATTGGTGAAGGATTTCCCCACGAAGATGATTATCCAGGAAGTGGAAGATGTGGTAATCGGATGGCGCAAGGTCAGGTGAATAAGGTGGATGGCACAAAGTCTCCCACCCAAGTTGCTGTATGGTATCCCCGAACAATTGCGCGACATGCGACCTGTCTTTGTCATGGAGGAAAAGCACGCCTTTGCGATTCACCAGTGCTGGCTCCTTCTGGCGCAATGTCTGTTGCACACGTTTCAATTGCTGCGAGTATAGGTCTCCAGTGACCGTTTGGCCCGTTGATAGCAGTTCATAATGAACCACTTGACGACCTGTCCACCAGACACAAAGCATAATCTTCCGTGGGTGCATAGGCGGTTTTGCGGTGTGAGGGATAGCATCCTGAGGAGACAACCAATGTTTGGAACGCTTGGGAGTTTCATACAGAACCCACTTTCCATCACTGGTAAGCACTCGATTGAATAAAGATGCGGTATGATGGCGAGAATGCAGTGATACGCAGGCTGCCACTCGGTGTCCCTTGTGGACCTCCAACAGCGTTTACGGAACCCACTGGCTCAGTTTGTACGTCTTACCTACGCGGTGCAGGTATAGTCTAACTGTTTCATCGGAAACGTTGAACTGTCTTGCAAGTTCACCATACGTTAGACTACTGTCCTCTTCAATGGCCGCCTTCAGGACTCCGTCATTCAAGACCTGTGGTCGTCCACTGCGAGGCTCATCAAAGAGAGACAAATCTCCCGACTTGAATTTTCGAAACCAACGCCTTGCAGTACGTTCATCCACAGCACTATCCCCAAACGCTTGACATATGCGGCGACTTGATGCAGCTGCTGATAAACCCACTTTGAAGTCGTAAAGCAAACAGCCCCGAACGAGATCTCTAGACACTTCCATCCTTCTCACAGCTGTCCGGCTTATAACTGATGGCCGGGCACGGTGCGCGTGTTTTTTATAACGTCTGATGTTCCTACTTCCGGCTCTCCGAATTTGAAAACAGTTGCTACACGCATTTCGTATACATTTCAACTTCATTCAATGACTAATCAAAAAACGGACAGAACTTTTTTGGTTACCTTGAACAACCAGAAATATGTTTAAATAACAAACAAATGGTTGATAAGACGTTAATTAAATTATATTTGCTATTGAATTTGATAACATTTTATTAAGTTGCTGTTATTTTAGGTTTAATTATTTTCGTATTTGCAATTAAAAAAAAAAGTTTTTAAAAATCCCTTAAGAATGACAAAGGTATTCAGCCATTGAACAATTTATATTTTAATATATAACGAAAGTCAGAAAAATAATCCAAAATATAGAAACAAATAAATGAAACATTCCTTTATAAAGATCTTTTATTGGTCTGTAGTCGAACTTTTATAAATGAAAATCTGTTCCTCAAATACACGCAATTTCTCTCTCTCTCTTTCTCTCTCTCTCTCTCTCTCTCTCTTTCTCTCTCTCTCTCTCTCTCTCTCTTTCTCTCTCTCTCACTCTCTCTCTCTCTCTCTCTCTCTCTCTCTCTCTCTCTCTCTCTCTCTCTCTCTCTCTCTCTCTCTCTCTCTCTCTCTCTTCTCTCTCTCTCTTTCTCTCTCTCTCTCTTTCTCTCTCTCTCTCTCTCTCTCTTTCTCTCTCTCTCTCTATATATATATATATATATATTTAACGACTTGTGCCACATCCTGCTTTTGTGGGGAGGTGTCAGTAAATACTTAGTTTTCAGTCAGGAAACTGGCGATTGATACAATCTCCAGTTTCCCGACTGAAAAATCATAGTTGCATGAAACTCAGAGTTTTACTTCAGGGAGTAACAAAAATATATACTTGTTGGAAGTACATATTTTAGCTGTGTTACATCGAGCGGTGTTTTATTACCACCAGTACCCACTAGGAGATACCTATAAATATGACCGAGTTTATTCATTTTGAGTCATGTTTAATAGTCAAATACTTTTACAAACGTGAGGACATGTAAACTATACACAGGGAAATACAAAGAATAATTTTTATAAGTTAATGTTACTTGGAGACAAACAAATGGGTTAGCGTGACCGATATTATTTGTTATTTATTCTATTCTTTTTATTTTGTTTTGAACCGATTTATTGTTCTGCTATTTAATTAAGTCTATTTTTGAATGATAAGGCATATTTTAATTCAACTCGAATTTACATCTTCATTCAGGTTTTTCTTTTAACCTTTTTTGGTATCGGGAGGTTTTTAAAACTTATTTTGCTGGATTTAAAAAAAAATATTTATACCAAACAACACTTTCATTATATTTGTTCGTATATTCTATAAATGACCAAATATTTCGTTATTTTCTCCGGTCCAATACAAGTGATAAGAGTGTTTGTTATGCACAGTGATTTCTAAGATAAAAAACAAAATTATCTCATATAATCATTGATACTTATTTAAAAAATTCTTTTACTCGTAAAATTACCAATGTTTGTAGGCTTCAGTTTTGTATTCAAGTTATGTTAATTTCTATGGATTCATAACGACACAAAAGCGTTTTTTAAGATGGTTATATAATAGGAAGAGATGCAGGCTGCGTGGCGGTTATCGGTGCAGAAAGTAAAATCGGCCTGTCAAGTTCAAATTCCGATCGAGTTTGTTGAGTTCACTTTCCCAAATTAGCATTGGGAAATAGGTTGAACGAGCAGTGGGGAGCTGGCTCTATAGCCTTCGTTTGCAACCAGTCTAGGGGATGGAAAATTCCAACTTCAAAGACCGGGATGGCGTCGTCACTCCATAAAAAAACACTACTTACTAGAGAAAAAGAAATATGGCCTAGCGTACTGAGCCCTATGTGCTATAGTTTGAATGTCACGAGGCCGAGGGAAAAGGCGGAGGTGGAGGCGGACCGATAAAATATTAAATCCTTATCTAAAATGTCATTACTTTGTTGATTTATTAATCTAGGTTTTAAACTGTACTAGGCGCCATATCACTTAGAGTATTTGTGTTATATTCAGTCACCCATCTCAAGTTGCCAAACAGCTTAACTTGGTAAAATTGGAAATCAGACATAAACTGTTGCCTTCAGTTTGATTGGACACTATTCTGAACAACATTTTGAATACTAAATATGGCATCGTCGGTAAAAAAATAAATAATCTCTTTCATTTATTTATTTTTCTTTCAATATTTTACGATATTTTTTTTTTCATTTTGTTTATGTCTAGGTGTTTGTTTTTATACTCCATGTTTTATTATCGTCTCTTCTACTCTACAAGTATAAATATGTGTGGCTTCTTAATTTAAAAGATACTTTTTAGTGGGGTTTATTTTTTCACCTGTCGACCTTTTTATTTATTTATTTTCAGCTGCTCAGTTTCTTGGTGTATCGATCTCTCGTTGCTCGTGTTCGACTTGCTTTCTTTTATAATGCGCGTGCCGAGAAACTCCCCGGGTGTGATGTTTCCCTGATTGTTTGCCATTTCGACATTTCATTTTCCCATCATTCATTGCTACTTATTTTTTTTCTTTTTTTCTTTCTTGAAATGCTTTTTGCCTGCACACAGTTTTGATATTGGAAGCATCTGCACAATCGCCTTCGTTCAATACACGACTGTTTATCCCATCGCTAAATCTCGTTGTCTTTCGAGAACGTCTCGGTATTTACTACGACTAAATCATGGAAAATATGGCGAGCAGCCATCTTACGCCGATCATATATAAAAAGTGGGGATATTATCGTTCTATGTAGAAAATCAAAGAACAAAAACCTCGTCACAAATACCAGTATCTAGAATCGGTTGAGAATATGTAATAAGTAGTTCATGAGATTATCTTGCTCTGGGACAAGGTCACAATTTTGTGGCATCCGGCGAGGATTGAACTGAATGCAGTGGCGTTAATGTCTTTGAATATCTAGTACAGTGTTTCGCAACCTTTTTAAGTAACGGTTCATCCTAATAGCAAATGAAAATATCAGAACGCTTAGCAAATTTTTTTTAAATCGTATGCTTTAAAAATAATACGCCCAGCTATGAACTTAGTTTATTTCAATGTTTCTGTTCAACCTTTTATGCAGTTTATTTACTGTAAAACGTATGTCTGGCGTTTTCTCGCGATTTCTTCAATATTTCGCGGCACATTGTTATCGCGCGGCACACTAGCGTGTCGTTGATCGGCGGTTGAGAATCAATGATCTAGTAAGATAGGCAAACACATTAAAGCTACTGCTAATACTACTATTACACAAGGAATTTTGTTTTGTCTTGCTACTAACCGTTACTACTGACACGTAATAAAATTGTTATTAGTAGCGTTTAGTTTATACAGCTTATACATACTAAAACAATTGATTTGTTTTGCCTTATGCATTATCGACATGCATTTAAAATAATTTTTCATCGCTGAATCTGACACCTAAGCGGGGAGAAAGTAAGATAAATTTTCGGCAGCATATTCTGTTTTTTATTTTAAGAAAGGTAAAAATATGAGTCACATCACAGGTGACATCACAAGTTCCGTAACCCATAAGTTTTGTAAAGGCTGCACATGTACTATATACATAAAAGAAGTAGTGTATCTTTAGCCTGACCATTTCTCTTCTGGTTGATTCTGAATTCAGAGGTTTTCTACTAGACAGGTTGCCTTCTCAGGTAAGAGAATCCAGTTTCTCCTGTTCTTTAACCCACATGAGGGAGAATATTGATTCATGTATTAGCACAAAGTGATCGAAACAGAATCGAACGGAAATTGAACTCGGTGCGCCGAATTCAATTTTCTCAAAGGTAACCGTTAAGACAGGCGCGCTTTCAAAATGAAGTCAGACGCAAAAAAGGAGATTTTTGCAGTTTATGAAGAATATACTGTGAATGTTCGATAGTATATGAAAATCTTAGATTTCTAGCGGATTGATGCTACACAATCGAGCTGAACATTTAAGACTGATATTTAATAATTCAAGTCATTAAACTGGTTAGTATAATACTGTTATATACCGTACCTATAAACAGAAATAGGTATGTCCCAATCCTCACAAATACGTTTAAAAATAAAATAAAATGCCGATTAATTTGGCTACTAATGAAAAGAAAGGTATTTCGCAATTTAGTTTCACTAGTCTTTCAAATATAGCCAAATTAACACTTTGTAGAGCTGACAACGCTGGTGCTGATGGATGATGACGTTCAGACCGAAGAGGAAGAAGGATGAGGATGCAAGTTTCATCAATTTGCTCCCAATTGTTTCTCATTGATGACCGACAGACAACAATAATTAGCTATTAACAAACATTCAGAGGAGTATTCCAATTATCTCAAAATTGCTACAATACATGAATAGAAAATGTAACAGAGAAATCTGAAGGCGCATGCCTTCCAGAACTAAACAAAATATTAAGAAAAGGGATAATTCCTTTGGAAAAAAAGATTAGAAGTCTCGAATATTAATCCTCCGATATCACAATGAATGGTTGGGCAATTTCCACACATATGAATTAAAGATTTAGAAGAAAGAAAGATTTGGTTCTACAAAAGAATGCTGAGCCCCCCCCCCTGAATTAAGGAAAATAGTAACTAAAACGACGCTTTTGCTTAGGGTAAGAAAGAGACAGTTGAACTTTCTAGAACACATTATAAGGAAAGAGTGTTTGGAGAATTTGACACCCATAAGACATATTGAAGACAAAATAAACAGAATGAAAGGTTTGCTTAAATGTGTGGCAGAATAAAGGGTGGAAGCGATAGTAACGAGGCCAAAATTAATACGATTTACAAACGATAGGAAGTTGTGGAGAGTCATTACTATCCTTGTGCTGAAGGGACACGTGATATAAAATAATTCCAACTGAAATTAAATGAATCCTGTATATGCGTAAAACAGTCGTTATAGCGTTTGAGGATATTTCTTTGTTGATTGGATAAAAATTGTTTGAGCTGAGGTGGGAAATTTTCCCATATTCACTCTATTCATTATATATTGAAACTATCGATTATAATTTGCATTGGTCTTCATAGAATTATCATAATGAAAATATTCATTTTTTTTTTCTGGAAAATTGAGAAAAAATACAAGCTAGAATTGTTCTGAGGATGGAATTATGAAACTGACTGAAATATGAGCGATTATATTAAATAAAACTTAAAAAAATACGTTAATTTAATACATTTAGTGACAATGAAAGCAAGTCTTATTTTTACTTTTTCCGTATCTCATGCATCTGTTCCATTTTCCGTTCTTTTTCTTGTATTCTTTCTTGTTTTTGGCACCGGCCAGCATATTGTCTATTTTTCTTTGCAGAGATTTTATTTGCAGGTGGTTCAATCCCCGGTTCTTCCATGTCTCTTCCTCCTATCTGTCCGTGGATACGTGAGAAGATACATTTGCTGCTATTTTTTGTTAATTTTATAAAAAAAAGAAAAAAAATTTCCAGCATGTGAATAGCCTGTTCTATGAAAGATATCTCTTGCAAAGAGGACCGAAAAATAACGCTTTTCAAACAGATCTGCAAACACAAGACGTTTGTCTTTTTAAATACAATTATTATTATTATTATTATTCAAAATTACGCTCATTTAATAATATATCGTTATTTCTTTCTTTTTCTTTTTTTTCTTTTCACTTTATTTTCTTCTTCCTGGTTTTACATTTTGTTTTTAATTTTATTTTTGTTTAACATTTCTGTCAATTCTTCTTTCCTTTCTTCTTCCGTTTCCAACCTTACTCTCTTGTTCTATGTTGCTTTTTATTCAATGTACATTATTTCTTTAGTCCAGTGCCAAAGTTTATATGTGCTTCCATTGTTTCTTCTTAATTTCGGTCATTCTTTAATTTATTCTTTAATTTCTTTGTTTCTTTTCTTATTCTACGCATTATTATTCATTTTTAATTTATTTTTCATTCCTTTCTTTCTTGCTTTCTTTCTTTCGCCGGGTTTTCTCTTTCGTTTGTTGTTTTTCTACAGGCCTTTCATTTTTATCCGCGATTCTTAATTTTTTTCTTTTTTAGAAGGTTACTCATTTGTTTTTGTTTTTCTTCTGTTTGTTTTTTCTACACACTTCTTCACGTTATTCTTCTAAATCAACTTTTTGTTCATTCTTTTTCGTCTTTTTCTTTAAAATCTTTTTTTCATTAAGATTTCTTCTTCTCCATATCATTTTGTTGTTCGTTCTTTTTTCTACTATTTTTTTCATTCTCTACTCTTTTTTTCTTTCTTTTTTCCGTTAATTCATTAATTTAATTGCTATCCATTCATTCATTCATTAAGTTTTAATTTTTCTTTTTTTTTCTCTTTATTTTTCATCTAAATTATTTGTCTTTCTTTCTTTCGCTATCATTTTTCTATATAACAGCATTTTCTTCTTTTCTATTTCATTGCCTCTTTTAATTCGTTCTACACGTCGTTGTATATTTTTTTTTATTTTTGCTTTAAATTCATTCATTCATTTCTCTGTGTTCCACAGTAACCCCTTTCGCTCTTGACGCTTCACTAAGGGCCTTTAATGACAGTGTTATCTCTTGGAACACTGGCTCATTCACAGAAAATAAGGAAGCTCTTCAGTACAAAACAAGAAAGCATTTATTTTTCGCTCTTACCAACACATCTCTTATCTTTGGGCCTCTTCCTCACTGTCTATTAGGCACAAGGCCTGGCTGTTTCATTTCACATCTACCTTGTCTTTATTTGGCATCAAAGTCCCATTATCACCATCAACAGAACGTCTTATCTGTTCCAGCATTCAGAGCTAGAAATATTTTTGAGTCAGGAAAGCTTTATCCATGGTAGTTTTGCCACCTCAATATAGAATAAATGCTGAGGCCTGTTCTCTGATAGATAGCTAAGTCACAGGTCAGTTTTCTTCAAAAGCTATCCTAACCTAAGTTTAAAACGTATTTTAATAATATAAATGTATCCATTAAAAACTGACTCATATATTTTCAGATAGACACACATTGTCTTGCAGATTGTTTTAATAAACTAAAGTGATTTGATTCAAAATGTATTTAATAGTTTTTCTAATAATAATACAAAACGACTGACTACAATATCAAAACGTCATTGTTGTTGCAAAGATAAAATCTTCGTCGAGAAATTTCACTTCTAAAATGCAACAAATTACAGAGTATATAGGCATAAATTGGATGCTATTATAGAATCGTACAAACTAAGCGAAAAGTTACATATTTTTCACATGGGATTTTATTACATATTCTCGAGAAATAAAACGCCATACGTGGAAGTATACATTGCTATATAATTGATCAAATCAAAGCGTCCACCAGCCTTAGCTTATATTTAAACAGAAATATTCAGCTCTGAACTAAGTGCATTGACAGAGAAAGAGATGATATATATATATATATATATATATATATATATATATATATATATATATATAACTAGACTCGTTTTCGAAAAAACCTCGAATTTTTGATTTGCTAATAATCAAATAAATCTCGAGGGAAAAAAAGGTTTTAAAAAGAAAGAGCTACAAACATGAACTTCCGCCGACAAAAAATTCGCACAGATACAGGTCTGAAGCCCAAAAGAAAAAACCCCGATACGAGTAAACAACAAAAAGCGCTCAATACAACCGTAGATCATATATATATATATATATATATATATATATATATATATATATATAGATAGAGAGAGAGAGAGAGAGAGAGAGAGATTGAATTGATATAAAAGTTTTGTCACTTAGCCGATTGATGTTACTTTCAGCATTCCGACTCCAGAGTTTCGTAGACGCGTCCCCTCGACCGTCTAATTGGCTGTGTATGTTTCGCGATTTTTCTTTTATAAAAAAGAAAAGTGTAGAATTATAAACAGTCAATTGCTGATACAATCTTGCGAGTGGATGGATGGTTCCGTCTACGAAACTCTGGAGTCGGGATGCTGAATTTAACATCGATAGCCTAAGTGACAAACCTTTTATTTCCATTAATTCTATTATTGCCCTATCTTTATTGCAAAGCCTGCTTGCAAATGCCTTTTCTCTCAGGATCCCACAAACTTTCATCAGTTTCGATTTTATACTATCCTTGAATCTCTTTTTCTCTCTGTCTCCCTATATATATATATATATATATATATATATATATATATATATATATATCATTTTGATTACTTTATTATTAGTTCAGATCAGAATAGATAATTTCTTCCTCTATTATTTATCTATCAAATATTTTAACAATATCAATAAGAAAAAATGTTCACATATATTTAATGAAGATTTTATACTTTTATTATTTTCGTATTTAATTCTAAAGTAATAATAATAATTTTGTCTGATGATGAATTGTTTACTTCGACATTCAGTGTAAAATAGATGTGTGTTTATACGTGTATGTTTCTGTGTGAACCTCTGAAGATCGCTCCTTTCGTGCGGATTGCGTGGCTCAATGAATCTGAGAGAAATGCCGTGTGGAGTTCTAAGCTGCTGATACGACCATTCTTTTCGGCAAGGTCGAAGACGACGACCCAAACTAAGCGCAACCAACCCCAAAGACCCCAACGGTAGAAGAAGCGGGTGATGATTACAAGAGTTGAACCGGCGGATGAAGAGGACTACGCATTACGGACATGCTACAGAAGGCCTCAAGTCATTGGTAGTCCTTTTTTTTTCACTAGGTTCCGTATATCTCATTCCACATGTGCTGCAGAGGAAGGTCATTAAATCACGTGTGTCGGTCACTTCCTGGCATGTGGATATGTTAATTTTTGTTCCTTATTCTATCATATATATATATATATATATATATATATATATATATATATATATATATATATATATATATATAAAATCAGCTGCTCTTGGTTTCACAGTGAATCATCAGGCGGAACTATATATATATATATATATATATATATATATATATATATATTAAGGATAAAAATTCCAAGATATTTAAGATAGGAGATAAAAGAAACATGGGCGTAAAAGAAAGTATCTAACTGGCGTCGTATATATATAATTGAATTTAACGAATTTTTTAAAATTGGATCCTGTTGGAAAAGGTACAGTGTGAGTTAAAACAGAATTCGGAAAGAAAATATTCCAATACACACATACAACCACAAACACGCGCACACAAACACATATCTGTTCCGCATATATTCGCGTACACACACACGCACACACACACACACACACACACACACACACACACACACACATATATATATATATATATATATATATATATATATATATCACAGCAAAAATCCAAAATTACCTCATGTGCGTAACGGGTAGCTTTTTATGTGGCTGAGGCTTCATTTTGGGTAAGCTCCGTATGTTTTCCTCGACTGCGATTTAAACTAAATTCTAAATCCCCGATTCCAAGACGAGTCCAGACCAGGGTTGAAGAAGACTGGCACAAGGTCGTGCCGGTTAAAATAGACTATACCCAGATGAGGTCATTTTGGATATTTTTCCTGTGTAATATATGTGCTCTGTCATAATAAATACATTGAGCTATCTTTGTGGATCAGTTTTAATAATCCATCGGGATTATATACCAACGGATCAACCCGCTAATTGTCCACTTGCTATTTTCTAGTGTTCAATTTTTTCCTGATAATTGTCAAGGCTCTGTTGGAACGGCTCTGTGATCTTTACTACGTTTGACAAATTCGATCAAAATGGCTGCATCAAATTTTCCGTGACACTTGTTAAATCTGCAATCAAAATCGTCTAAAGGCTTCGTTAAATTTTAGCAGGTTTATTTTTATGTTGATCACAGATATTTAGTTGCATACGCATTTCAAGTGTAGGTTCGAGATAACGAGTGTCCAGGACCAGCAATCAGCAGCAAATCACAGAAAATATGAAAAGAATTCGTGAACACGTCCATCAGGAGCGTCACTGAGCAGTGTATCAACTCTCTCGCAAATTGTAGATCAAATTCTAACGTTATTAGATGAGCAACGGATGAACCCCAGGAAGATGATAGAAGGTATAATTTCGGTGATCATTTCGATGATAGTGTGGTGTGTTTTCATTTGTTCTTTAATCTTTTACGCTTTCCTATTTTACCAAGAGTTTGACTGTTATCCGTTTTACATATTTGTTCCCATTACAGAATTTAAAAATAGATTATCATGAAAAGAAATGTAAATTAAATCTTTATTTTTATGTGCCTTGTCCTTTCAGCACGTAGGCGATCATGGCTCTCCACTTTCTCCTATCCGTGGGAGAGTTGGCAGAGGCACGAAACTCTCAATAAGTTTCGTTCCTCTGCCAACTCTCCCAGACCATGTTCTGCCATCCACTTGCTTAAGCCCGCCAGATATGCCATGCATTGCATTCCCTTGTCTCTCTTTCTCTCTGTTCGACCTGTGAGTATCAGATTCTCCAGATACTCCTTTCTCATTACGTGTCCTAGAAATTTCATCTGCCTCTTCCTTTTGTTAAGTATAAGCTTCCTACTTATTTGAATCCTCTCCAAGATCTCATCGTTGCTCACACGCTTGGTCCATGATATCCTTAGTATCCTTCTGTAGAACCACATCTCCTTTGCCTCCTTTGTCTCTTCTTCATCGTCGACGAGACATCCAAAAGTGTAAAAACAAACTAAAATTACATACATAAAAGGATCATAATGTGCTTATAGATCCAGATATATCATAACGTTCTTGCAAGGTTGGAAAGAGACATTGTTTATGGGTAGATGGATATGTGACGTAGTGGCGACATTACAATCAGGTATTTTCACAACTCTGTCACAATATTATAGTAACAATACAAAGTGTTGCACACTATTTACATGGTTTGGACTATTATCCTCATCTTTGTTGCCATATTTATCACAACGTTTCGGACGTTGTACGCTCCAGCCTTCTTCGGGTGGTTGAAATGAACCCTTTATTTCGCTCGCTGGGGTAGACTATTCTAGTTCCACGTGCCATGTCTAATGGATATCAGTTATCTCATGTTAATTCACTTCTCCAAGTTCTCCACTGACTTAACCAGGTATTGAACTCACACTGTCACTGGATCTAACCAACGCCTTTATCCACTGTGCCATGTGTCCTTAAGTGTACATAATCCTTCATCTCAGAAATATAACAGATACAAAGTGTTGTAGCTGAAAATAATTTCGCCCGAGTTAAATAACATCAAAATAATTTTTATTCACTTAACAATATGAAAGTATAAACATTTATCTTCTTATTTTTTAAAATTGAAAAGCATTAATTTATACCAGCGCATCTTAAACTTTTTCATTCATGACCCCATTTTCAATGAGGAGTTTTTTTGCGACCCCAGGTATTAAGCAACTACACTTAAAATACATCCGTAGTCACTGCAATTGTCGCATGCACATTTTATTATCACAACGCATGCGTTGGCGCATCACCTGAAATATTGCGCTGTTGTGAAATAACATAAAAACCGAAATTCAAATGTTTGAATTTCATTTTCCCGCTCTGGCAATTCGTGACCTCATTTCCGGTCATGATCCATAGTTTAAGAAGTGCTGATTTATACGATG
>CAHIKZ030004396.1:2802500-2810000 GCA_903632075.3 Acanthosepion pharaonis
TGATGTTTACCTACATACATACCAATAAATAGACCCAAAATGAAAAAGACACAAAACCAGAAATTAACGCGGAGCACGTGATACTTGAACAAAAAATTAATAGACACGGCATCTGCGCATGCGTGCGAAGATCCAACGTTTTAGTATCTCCAAAGAAAACACACACACGCACAAATATATATATATATATATATATATATATATATATATATATATATATATATATATATAATAAAATTATTTAGATTTAAACAAAACGGACGTCATGCTATACCTTAGGTACCTTTCGGCCAACATCTTTTCAAAGGTATACGTTGGCGAGTTTGAACAGAAACGAGGACAACTCAATACAATAAATGATGATGGAAAGTTGGAACGCGATTAAAATAAATATAATTATTAATATTATTATTGCTATTATTACAGTGTAAGTTTCTGAATTTAGCGAGAATATTAACTTATATTCTAAGTAATAATAAGGACCTTGTCAAACAACACTTTCTTCAAAATATGCGAAGTGCTCAAAAGTGCTGATTTTTGGCTGGTATGATACCCCCAGCTGGTCTAGGAAGGCACACCTTTTTAATAGGATTGATCCAAATGCGCCAGTCACTATTGGCATCACCTTGACATTCTCTTCTAGCATTATAAGGTTTACAGTTATATCAAGTTGAAACGCCGGTTCACGTACAATCAGCGAAGTTAAGCAACGTCAAGTCTAGTCAGTATTTAGATTAGTGACTGTTTGGAAATACCTGGTGTTGTGTGCTTGGATATGCGTGTGGTGTAATGAAGAATGGCTTTGAATTGTTAAATCGGAAAATCGAGTTAGTAATCCCATTAGGTTCGTTATATTCACATATGCCTAAATACATTTTGGAAAGTTATGAATCCACATGTTTGTAAGACTTGTATCTCTAACCCATTATGAATTAAAAATAAAATTAATAGAATCTAAAAATATTCTCTGATTTTAACTAACCAGCAAATATTTGATAAGCCGTGAAAACGAATTAACCCTATTGTAATCATCATACCATTTATTATTATTATTATTATTATTATTATTATTATTATTATTATTATTGCTCTATCCCTCGGCATTGAGCACTATAATTACAAAGACTCTTCGCCTAAAATATCCTGGACAGTTTAGAACATCATCATCATGATATATACAAATATCAAAAGGAGGTAATCAGAAATCCTGCTTAGAAGATCAAATGTATCAGCAAAATGCAGGTTATAGTTTAAGACATGCCAATATGGAAGGAAATCTTGGTCATTTAGTCATTCGCTAGGCAGAAGAATAAGGCCTTGATTTCCTTCTTCCACTTGGAAAGTAATTCTGCCTTTTTAGTCGGTATACCCTTTTATTGGAGGAATTCTAAAATATATAACGTTTCTTCCAACCTCCAAGATCCAGATTCACCTGCAAATGATTTTCTTAATTCTTCGCATTTCTTTTTCGTATGAATTCTTCCTTTGTATTTCATCTTCCACGTAAAAATCATCGTACCTTTTCTTACACTGCGTTCTTGGGAAAATAATTTTGGGGTTACATTGATTATTTCCACGTCACTTAAAAAAAGTCAAAATAAAACGTATATGGTTCATCTCTGGTCTTTACAATCGCCTGTTCGTCTATATTGGTAGTTAAACATTTTCCCCCCAAGGAAGAGCTACAAGAGAGTGTTGGATTCATATCACGTGTACACGAAAAGTTTCTGTCATGTTTCTCTATTAGTCAGATTACGTTGTCCATGCGACAATATATCAATTTAAGCTTTGTTGTATGATGATAGTGGATGGAAGCAGGAATGAAATGTTCTTTCTTTTACTGTTTGTCTTTTATTGTTTCATTTCTTTCTTTTGCTGTTTGTCTTTTTCTGGTAGTAAGGCTCATTAAATCTAACAGCATATCCGTTTTACCTTACTACTGTTTAATAGTCTGTCTTTGCATAGTGGAAACACCTTTATTGCTAGCATTTGCAGAGAGTATATCACACACGGGCTTTGGGGTCTGGTTGAAAATGGCTGTGGATGATATAAATAGGGATACTTTTTTTATTTTTTTTAAAGGGCGGTGTACGCTGTTAAGGTGATTAAAAGTGATATTGAGGAAGTCCACTTCTTTCAAATTAATCTTAATTACGATGTCAAATCAGAGTCCATTAAAAGCCGTAATAATCTTCTTTCTGGGTTTTATCACCGAATTTAAGATTAATTTGAAAGAGCTCAACTTCCTCGATGACACTTTTGATCCCAGGAAAGATAAATGTTATGTAAAAACGGTCAATTTTAATCCTCATTGATTCAATTATGTTTTTTTTTATGGCTTATCAAACTTTTGCAAGTTATTTAAAGGTAAAAGCTATTTTTAAATTATATAAATTTAAAAAAATAATTTACTGATACAAGTATCACTAATTAACCCATAGCTGAAGGGAGAAGATATGGATTCATATATTTCCCAAAGGTATTTGCGCCTAAGGGAATATAACGAATCCAACTCTGTTTTATGATTCTGAACCGTTATACATTTAAATCTCCCAAACATCAAAGCTTGCAACAATTGGTATTTGCAAGAGGTCACCCATCTAACGATTTTAATCTTTAAGAGAGAGATTCATATGACACATATGAATATAGAGTATTTTGAGACAAGTGAGCAACAATAGTGAAATATATTGCATGTAATTTCTGGCTTCTGATATTACCTAAATTTGATTTGCTAAAAGGTTACCTTGTCTAAGCTTCGTAACGTTTTCGAAAAGTTTGCATCTACACATACAAAATTAAACATCTAAATTAACAAGTACATTTCAACGCTCTTTCAAATGTACACACAGGCGAAAAATAAATTGAAAATGTAAAAAGAGTAATGTGAAAAATAAGAGACAGAAGACAGTTAATTGGAGTCGCAGAATAGAGAAATGTGAGAGATGACAAAGAAAGGAAGCGGGAAAATAGAAATTGACGGGACATGGGGCAAATGATGGTACAAAAGGTTGGTAGAATGATGCCAGATAATAAAAAAAAAACAATAGGGGAAAGGAAAGGTGGTTGCTGGTAAGATAAACGAGGATTATGGAAGTCACAATTGCCACAAAAGAAGATCGGAAAACCACGTAATACACATAGATAGACACACTCAAATACTACTACTACTACTACTACTACTACTACTACTAATAATAATAATAGCAATAATAATAATAACGCGAATTAATAGACGTAAGATGCTATAAGTTTACACATTTCGGGCTGAACAAAATATCTGTTAATACAAAGTCAATGATATAAACAATAATTATTGTGTCAAATATATGAAAAGACCAGGATATTTATCGATGTATAATTTAAAGTTTCGGGATGCTTCAATCTTCAGGATTCAAAAGGAATACATAGACAGACAGACACACACACCCATAAATATGCATATATATATATATATATATATATATATATATATATATATATATATATATATGTTTCATGAAAGACGACAAAGTACTGCAATTAAGCTATTTATTTAATATTTTTGTGTTCGAACAAAGTGCTGCTGTCATATTTATTGAAACGTATAAATGAGGGATTGCTGTCTAAATACACAATTATATATATATATATATATATATATATATATATATATATATATATATATATATATATGTGTGTGTGTGTGTGTGTGTGCGTGTGTAAGGGAGCGTCCGGAAATTGGTAGAAATGCAAAATTGGCAATAATGTTTGTAATACACACAAGAATGTGTTTTTAGATGTTGTGCAATAGAACTTTTATGCCACAAATGAAGACATCTTGATAATGTGGTGGTCGCCATTCCTGTTCACCTTCAAAACACAGAAAAAAATATTTGTTGACAACACCAATATACGTCGCCACGAAAATAATAATAATAAAAGTTCAAATTATCGAGGTCGTCTTTATCAAATTCAACCAACCAAGACAAAATTTATTACGAGTCTAGCAACAACGTATTGAAATGCATATAAAAAAAAAACTAAAATTAACACACACAAAACACACACACACACACACACACACACACACACACACACACATATATATATATATATATATATATATATATATATATATATATATAGGTATATCCATGAAAAATAATGTCGAGAGCACGCTTATATAAGTAGGAAAAGGAATATGAACATTGTCTATCTGTCTATATGCTGGTTGGCAATTTTTTTTTGTTGTTCACTGACATCAGTTACAACGTCTAAGCAATCCGTGTTGCAGACGCTTTCTCAGGCACATTTGTCTTTCTTCAACACTCACCTAACCAACTTTTTACAGTTTCTGCCTGGGAGAATAATATATATATATATATATATATATATATATGAAGTTGTTATATCTTAAGAGAATATAAGTGAATATTTAATTTTATTAATTATTACTAATGCACTCTCGTTTGGTACGGATAACAATAATGAAAATATTTGCTTGCTTTAAAAAGGTTATCTTTCAGTTCAGTTGGCCGAATACTTTTTGATGAGATACAACATCTTTCTGACACAGATATGTGTGGGTGTGTGGAAGACTATTTCTATCTAACAACTAACAACATACGCACACACACCACATACACACACACTATATCTATCTATCTATCTATATATATATATATATATATATATATATATATATATATATATATATATATATATATATATATATATATAGAGAGAGAGAGAGAGAAAGGTGGGCAAGGTGAAGAGTTTGTCTATGAAATACATTAGAATTAGAGGAAATTTAAACGCGATTGATGAATTCCGATTGACGTTAAAGGATTTTATATCGGCGAATCTCTCTGTCAAATTCAATTTGGCTTCTGTTAAATACAAATAACAGCTCCAGCGATTTGAAATCACCAAAAAAAAAAAAAAAAAAACCCCAAAATACAAAAAAGAAAACAGTAACAAAAAACAACAACAAAAAACTATTTAACTAGATGGTGGAACAAAAGCAAGATTTATCAACTTATATTCGCTTAACTCTATCAATAACATGATTAAGTTCGAAAATATTGGGATTTGGCTCCCAGATGCTTTTGACTAACAATTTATAATTCAACTCAACTAAAACATGTATAATACCGCTACATAAATGCATTCATGTTTCTATGTGTATCATCTCATCAGGTAAATGTTTGTAAATGACTGATAATCAATCATTTGATGATTCACATTGAAACATGAGTGCATTTATGTGGAGGTTTTATACATGTTTGAATATTATATCCTATAATAAAGAATATTATTCTAATATTGGATTGTATTGAGCCCTCTTTTAAATTAATGTTATGAACGTTTGAATTTATATTTGAATTTATATTTTTGAAACCTGAAATTTAAAACAAAATAAAAATAGTATCCCTATTTATATCACCCACAGCCATTTTCAACCAGACCCCAAAGCCTGTGTGTGATAGCGATTTTCTAAGCATAGCTTAGATGTGGCATAAGGCGTAAAGTATGGGGTACCGAGTGAGGATTGAACTCACTATACAGTCGTAATTGATTTAGCAAGATAAGCTTGTCAACCATTACACCGCCTCGAGGTGCCGAAACCCGTGTGTGATATACTCTCCGCAAATGCTAGCAATAAAAGTGTTTTCACTATGCGAAGACAGAATATAAAATGCTATTAAGAAAAGCTGAGTAGCTCGTATAGATTTTTGTGGTGTAATTTATCGAAACACAGGTACACATCCTTCTTCATTTATATTGCTCCTTTTATTAACATTCTGTGTATAAATATCGCGTTCCTTGTTCCAATGGATTTGACGAAGCCGTACTAATATTACTTCTGTAGTAGTGTTTGTAGCTTTCTCTCTATGTCTACTATCAACACTGTGTCATCTTTTATGCAAAGACGTTTCATAAAGAAAAGTGATCAGAAAATAAAAAAAAATACTATGTACTTTATGGTATATTCAAGAAATCTCGTTTAGTTATATTGAAATGTCTTTTATTATTTGATGCAAATTCTACTGATTTATTCAATGTAAACATAAAAATCAACAACTCGAACATTACTTTTCCTCAAAAAGTAAGCAACCCTGGTATAGACCTAAATTGTAAGCTGGTTATGATAATATCAAGTACATAATAGCTTGTCTCTGAGCCCACTTATCTGACAGGACGGCTAGACCACCTTATCACATGCTGTCGCTCAACCTACACAGTCCACCTAGGCTGAGAGGATCTTAATTAAAGTTTCTGAGAGAGAGCGCATAATCTGGTGGGATCAATATTTTTTTAACACGGCCAGCACTTTCAAACCTTCAGTCACGATGACTTTTGATTTTCATCTACCCTACTTCTCTTACATGGTATGGCTTAAACCATTCTATAATTTTCAGGCACTTCCAATGGGGTCACCCACTAGGTTCACTTTTCCTGGCAAATATTATCAAAAAAATATCCGTCAAATCGACTCAAAATTTAAAACAAAATAAAAATAGTATCCCTATTTATATCACAAACCCGATTCAAACCCGGTACACATGGCTAGAAAACAATATATGTTTAACAATGATTGTGTTCTGGAAAAGAAGAAAGGAATTTAAACTTGGCTATTTCTGGAAGATAATATTTTTAAGGTAAACCGCCATTGCAATTCCATTGTCTAATATCAACAGACAGAACAATAATAGCAATAACTAAAATTATCATGTCTCTTAAAAAAGTTATAATCCAGAAAAATATTAGCCGACATTTTTTTTCGGCAAAAGCGTAATCGTATTTTTATTAACAATATAGAAGTAAAACTAGTGAACTTTCAATTTTATTTATGATAATATGTTGCTTATTCGAATAGGCTCACAAAAAAAGAAAAAAAAAAACAAGGCAAAAATGGTGATTAATTTAAAAAATATAAGATACTTTTATTTTCGTGTTTTTTTTAGAACTAAATGTTCCTTAGCCAGTGTGGGTGTTAAAATATTACATTTGCCAGGATGCAGTTCTTTCTTTGTTGTGTTTCAATGTGAAAATAAATAGGAAATAAATGTAATTTCTTCATGTGTATATGTGAGAAAGAAGAGGTGAGGGAGGGCGTGAGGAAGAAAGTGTAAGTGTCCCGTAGCTTGGCGAGGAAGACAAGTGAATGAGTAAGGGATCACGAGCCATGTTTATTTATTGTTGTCAGCGTTGGTTGGAAAATATTAAATATTTATTTTCGAAGCAGTAACTTTTAACTGGAAAAATGCGTAACGAAAAACGGCATGAAGATGGCTAAACGCTTTATCTGAAAACCTGAACAAAAGAAACTACAAAAATAACCAAACGAATTGGGTTTCTTTTTTCCAGGTTTTCAGATAAGACCTTTTGTCCTCTTGATATTTGTCGTAAGAATCACTGGAAAACACGTTGAGTTATTTACCTAAAAAGAGAACAAGTTATAATCGGTTTGTGTTAGTCCCACTGTCTTCTCAACTGAGTAATGGTAGGAAGAAA
>CAHIKZ030004396.1:2812500-2822500 GCA_903632075.3 Acanthosepion pharaonis
GTCTCATGTCATCTTGATCAAGAAGGTATTGAACTTCTTCAACAAACATGGTGGGTTATTCAAACTCTCCCAGAAACTGTAATTGTAGAACATAAGAGTATATTTCACAGGTTGACTCTGTGGGTGATGAAGAAGCAAACATTTGCTGCAACAGAGATCATTTATCCATTGAAGCAGATGGGTGTACTCGCAAACGTACAGGATGCCACATACATACATACATACATACATACATATATATATATATATATATATATATATATATATTATCGAGATTAATACTTAAACGTAACTTTTAGTTGCTACCCATCTTTGAGTAGACATTCTGTTTATTTATTAACCAATATAGTTACTTGTCTTATTAAAGAAAGATACTGTTTAATAAGTTTTCTCGAATATTCAGTCCGAAACTAAACAAATATACTGTTTAATAAGCAATATATATATATATATGTGTGTGTGTGTATCTGTGTGTGTATATATATATATATATATATATATATGCACAAATTTGAATTTGTAAGTCTGATGAATTGGATCGTGATTCCAATTCAATGTAATAAATTGTAACCATGTGTTTGATTTTAGTACACACACACACACACACACACACACACACACACACACACACACACACATATATATATATATATATATATATATATATATATATATATAGTTAAACCTAATGAGCCAGACAAACCTACCCAGGTTTCACTAAGCGGATCGTCAGGGGAAATATATATATATATATATATATATATATATATATATATATATATATAATGCAAATTGCAATCTATTTCAGCACAGTATTTTTACGCTTATTTTATTCCTTTATCCATTTGTAGATTAAAATTCTTTCTTCAGCGTTCTTTTTCTTTTCTCTCTTCATTTTTCTTTTCTTTCACTCTGTAAATTTGAACTATTTTCCCTCACTTATTAAATGCTTCATTTCTTTTTCTTACCTACCTTTTTACTTTCATACTTTTATTTTTATCTTTTCAATTTCTTTTTTTTTTTCTTTCTGTTTTTCTTTCTTTTTTTCTTTCTTCGGAAATGCTTTTCAAAATGTCAAAAATGTACTCCACAGACCTTTTCAATTCTCCCCTGAAAATCAATTGAAAATCATTAAACCTTGAAGGCTTTTAATCTAGATTGGCTGAACTTTTGAGGTTAAAAAAGCCGGAAAATTCGAATGCCGAGAAATCAAACATGCAAGTGTACTCTCCTTTCTTCTGTGTTTGAGCATCATCGAACTGGCATAAAAACTAAAACCACCATCTCCCCCCCCCAACTATAATCCTCACCTCTTTCACTCATGCTACAGGTTTGTTTGTTTTTTGTTTTTAACTTCTACTTCATATTAAAATTTAACTTAATTTATTCGTTTATAATTATCCGGTGAGAAAGCATGATGAAGTAGTGAATAGCGGCTCGGATTGAGGAATCGGAGAGCTGAGTTCGATTTCCAGTCGATCCCATTACATTCACTTACGTGCTAATACCCTTGAGAAAGGTATGTAATTCTTTTCTTCTCCCTCCAGCTATGGGTAAATAGCAGGGCAGAAGAGGTTCTATAGCCTTGGATGGCAACTGGTCCACCACAGAAAGAAATGGCAACCTACTGCGGGAAAACATCTGTCTCGTCAATCATGTATCGAAAGATACATGATCGCCTCCGCGTGTATCACGTATGGCACATAACTGATTGAATTATCAATTATCAGAATGTGGGATACATTTATTTTGTTTTTTAATCATTTTATTCAAAGCAAAGCAATAAAGCCACTAAGACGCAAGGTTTTATTGAATGTTAGAGAATATGTTAAAAATATAGATAACGATGGCATTGTGTTTTTAAGATCAAATTGACAGGTAACAGAGTTGCACAACCGAGACTTGCGATAGAAGAAATGTTAGCATAGAATTTACGGTACAACTAGCTATTTCAACTGTAAAATGTTGAGACCTTACCGCCAATCTAGTACTGCCCTTTAAATCATGAATTCTATTTATCAAAGAGGAACGTTAGTTACCTTAATAACTAACGTATTAATACTTAAAAACAAATGTGATAATATATAAGCAAAAATAAAACATAACTAATCGAAATTGGCTAGACTATTTATTAGTAAAAATAAAGCAGTTTTCTTTGCAACTTGCGTTATTAATTTTATAAAACTCCATATCTATTGTCATGTTTCATTTTCGTCTGCAATATATCATCTTCTTCCATTCTTTTTCTCCTCAATGACATGCTCTTAGTTGCATTTGTACTCTCTCCCAAGAAAATCGAAACGCATTTTATTCAAGAGAATTCTGAAAAGAGTAGAATAAAAGCCATTCCCCCCGGGGGTGCATGTGTGAAAACTTTCCAGACATGCTGAAATATTTTTCTTACCATCAAACAACAACAACAACAAAAAGCTGCTTAGTGTCAGCTTGATAGAAATTACGTCATTTCGCTTCCTTCATTTCCGAGGCTTTTCAGACAGAGGCAAATCCCCAGAATGAATCTTGACAAATATTTTTGACACGTTCAATTATTCATTGAACATTTTGTATAAAATGCACAAAATTTGTTTCGAACGCATAATTTTATCTATATTTAATTACAAAGAATAATATGCCAAAACTTTCCAAATGCTTCTAATAGCATCTAATTACGGTTACAAAGTGAACTCCTTCATCAATCATTGGAAAAGAAGACATCATGTACTCATTGTTTCTTGAATTATACATATAAACAGTATAATACTAAGCAAAACTAAACTAAGAAGTGTGGACACAGATGCCAAAATTGAGTGGTGATAGTCTGTGCATGCTTGAAAACAATCTTCTTAATCCCATCTGATTTATATATATATATATATATATATATATATATATATATATATATATTTGCTTGATTTATGTGAGTTTGTGACCCTGGGTTGTCTGACGATCGCAATAGCGTGAAACCCAGGGTCACAAACTCACATCAATCCAATCAAATATGTTAGCTATATCATTGATATTGAGCGCTTTCTAATAATTACTGCGCATATAATATATAAATAATTATATATATATATATATATATTTATATTTATATACACACATTTTTCATATATATATATATATATATATATATATATATATATATATATTCATTTATCTATTACCTCACGTCTCTTCATCTCTCAAGATATTGTTCAGGATTTAATGCCATATGAGAGGTCAGATAATAGAAAACATTCAGTACCCTTTTTTTTGTTTCTAACAACATTTTCCTACTTCTTAATACTTTGCTTAGTTTTGTTCTCCTTGATTGAGCATATTTCCTGGGCATAGACGTACTCAACACGCTTGGGCAATTGTTGCTCGGTAAGAATATTTAAAACATATTTTAAGTTTTGAATTCAAAGTTGTCCTTCACCTAGAGCGGTTGCCACAAAGGCTTTAGGGCCAAGATTGTCCTGCTATTTACATATAGTTATGGATTTCCTGAGGGTATATGCAAACACACACACACACACATATATATATATATATATATATATATATATATGTATATTGATGCATGTTTCATTGAATAATATAGACAAGTGTTGCCTATTTATTGTATGTAAATTCTTTTCATATCATCTGATAAGCTTAATAACATTATCATTAAAAGAAGAAAGAAAATCACAATATTGATACATATTTTTTAATCCTATCTAAACTTCCGGCTTACATAAGCCATTTTCAAACATGACAATTGCATTACAATATATTAACCAATAAACGGACAAAACATAGATGATAATCTGTTTCTGTTTACATGTAAGATTTCCAAGCAATGACAAACTCGTGCATATCAGACGCTCGAAGCGAAAATTGCACCGTAAATCATGACGTCACACATGACCACGCGAGAGTGAAAACGGGAAGTATGGGAATCTGTTGGTATAAACCAATGGCTTCTGTAACCAAATATAGGCATTTAAGAAGGTTAGGTTTCAACTGTTTTATGTATATAGCTTCAAGAATTTTTACTATTTTTTATTGGTTTCATTTTTAAGTATAGTTGTGTATGCGGCTAGGCATGTTATTTTAAATGCCTAAAAATGTTATCATTCAAATGTAATGTCAAGCGTCGTGAAAGGAGTGACCAGCATAAATATTATTCAATTCATTGGACATACAATCTTCCAAGGGGCTCTTGAACACAATAATTATATATATATATATATATATATATATATATATATATATATATATATATATATATATATATATATGTGTGGGGGGGGGCATAGGATGTATCAAAAATAATTCTACAAACGTTTTGGACGGATTCCTCACATGAAAAACAACGACAAATATCCATATAAACGTATCTCCGCAAATCCTCGTTTTTTGAGTTATTATGTTTAAAGAAATTTTATGGTAGATGAAAATATGTTGCTTGGAGGACTAGGTTACATTTGTTATTCGTGTACATTTGTGGCTAAAATGTCTTCAAAGTTTAACTTATATAATAGAGAGTTAACTGAGAATTGTTCCGTTTAACAATGGTAAGAAATTCATATCGTGATTTTTACATAAGTTAGCGCGAATGATAATGGGAGGACTATCATTGTTGTTTCGTCCGTGTGTTGTTTGATATATTGAAATTGTCATCTTTAATAATGGCTTATGTAAGCCGAAAGATTAGATTGGATTTAAACATGTATCAATATGGTGTTTTCCTTTCTTTTTTCGATGATAATGTTATTAAGCTTATCAGACAATGTGAAAGGGAATTATTTAAAATAAATAGACAAAAATATTATTTAATGAAACCTGCATTAATGAAAATTGCTGCTAAATATATATATATATATATATATATATATATATATATATATATATATATATATATATATTATCATAATTTATTCGTTTATAGTAATATATATTTCATACTGGCGTCATTATTGTACGAATGCGTCAAACAAAATTCTTAAGTTATAAAACAAATCCAGTCGTTTTGAAGTTCATTTTTTATATAGTAATATTTCGAACTCACTCTACTACAGAGAGATTTTACCTTGCCTTATTTATGCTTTTTGATACTACAAATTTTTTATACTTTCTGATCTGAAGGTAACATATTTGTCCTTTTCGTAATAATACTCCGATTTTCGCTTATATAATATGTTGCATGGCTGTATTATCAAGTGAAATAAAGAGGTAATTGTAGTGTTTTAGGTGATATCCAACAATGTTGCCTTGTTGATTAATTTTCCTTTTGTGGTGAGAATCGAAAGTTTGATAGTAAAGTGTCTCTCTCGATTGGCAGAATCTTTTTGGCAGAAATGTCGTATCCACTGAACGATGTGGGTACTGAATTAAACAAAGTAGACGTAAACATTTATGCATTTCATAGGTAAATCATTTTTCAGGAATAAAAATCCTAGTTTGTACTATACAAAAAACTGATAATACAGATTTATTCTATGCCAGCCAAGAGACAATATTCGAAAACACGAATAGGGTTGCGACGAGAAAAAGTGTTATACCAAGAGAGATAAATATTGATCTTTTTTTGTTGTTGTATTTATGTGTATCAGATTGTGACGACGACACCGTTCTTTTCCTGGGTGGATAATTAATCACTTTTCCTGTTTGTGTGAATTACATTTATCTCTTCTGTCCAAATATATAAATAGGGTATGTATATCTGCTTTCTTTTATTCTCGTAGAGTTCAGATACGAATACAAGAGAAGATTTCCTAGTTTTATCTCTAAACCTTCGAGACGATCACAAAATAAAACAGTCCAGCTTTTATCTTAAAACAATTATTCTTCTAAGCTAATTGGAACCATTCATGGTTAAAAACTAGTATTATAGGCTCTGCTCTAGAAGGCCGCTTTTCCATGTAATACTTCTTGTTAGGGTGGGAGCGATTGCTATTCCTTGATGCCTTATGCGTTCCAATATGACGAAATATTGATTGAAGAGCATAAGTATTATTCCTACTTTCATATATCCATGAGAATCCATTTTACATTCGGCCTTGTGTCACATTCCATATATACTCCTATGTTACTCCGTAATTAAATTCTAACCTTGTATATAAGACATTTTTATGTAAACATTTAAGATATTATTGAAACGACAGTTTTTAAAAGATTAATTATAATTAAGATATACTAATTTGCGTAATTGTTTTCGAAATTTGAAACATCGCAATATGATTTAAAAAGATCAGAGAAAGCGAGAAATACGCAACAAAGATGAAAGACTTTAATAAACACCAAAAGGTGAGCAGAACAGAAAAGTCATAACGTATGTGTATCAGTCAGGTGTCATCAATAGAAACATTTAAGCTTTCGCTTTCACAACACTTTATCATGTGTACGAAGTGTTCTTGCTGATTTTGTAAGAACATTTTTAGCTCACGTGTATCAAAGAAGAATTGAAAAACTGGGGATCCCCCCAAGATTAAATAATGTACCTGGATGTTGATTCTTTTCGAAAGGTGTGAGGTGTTAAGTAGGTGATTTTCAGAGTTCCAGAACAATTTGCTCTCCTTGCGAAAGCAGGTTTCCTCAGCCTCTCCGCTATTTGGAATTGGCATCTAGTAATTATTTCATAATTATAGTTTTGCACTTGGGAATATTATGTTTGAATGTATAAATTAGGCTTTCAAGGACCTTGGTTAATCGATATATCTCCAACTACTTTCTGCGACGCACATTTTACCATCCTAGATCACTGAATGCTATCAAAAGGGATTAATATGAAGCAGCAATTTTTCTTCAGTTAATGAAACACCATATATATATATATATATATATATATATATATATATATATATATATATATAGATAGATAGATAGATAGATAGATAGATAATATTAGTGGTTAATATACACATACATATGCTATCATACATCTAAAATATCTCAATATATATACATACATACATACACATACATATATATTTTTTGAATAAAAAGTTCCAAGAGGATAGAGTCCAGATAGAACTCAATATCCAGGACAGAGTAAGGATATAATAAAAAGGCTTAAACACTAATATTCCATGGTGATAATTTATTCCATTGGAATCGTAAATACGATCCAATTTATCAGACCTACAAATTCAAAAAGAAAGCAGAAAAAACAACTCCGGGAATAAAAAATGAAATTTAGTGAGAGTGTATATATATATATATATATATATATATATATATATATATATATATATATATATATATATATATTGTTTATTTAGGCAGCGATCCTTCATTTATACATGTTTCATTAAAGACGACCGACAAAGTACTGAGATTAAGCTTTTTATATAATTTTTCTTGTGTTCGAACAAGTGTTTTCTTTTCTGGACACACAGTGTGTAGAAACTGTCCAAATGTTCTATAATTCCGAGAGCTTTCGGCTATATTTTTAGCCATTATCAGGGATGATTTTATTTTTGCTTTTTAAGCTGATTCATGATTCATGATTTTTTTTTTAACAAAATCTTTGTTAAAAAAGTTGACATGTTATTAACGATTCTCCTTCATATTAGACTGTCATCTGTAATATTCGAATCTGAACAGGAATGTAGTGGGAGAGGTTGTCTCTGAATGGGACCCAGCTATTTTCACCTGGATTTATCATAATGCAAACGGCAGAGTCATTGAATGAACCCTCAAAATTTCTGTTTCAGTGACAACTGGCAAATCACACCCACAACATCACCCACCTTAAATAAATGGATAAAAAAAAGTGAAAAATAGATCACGTGACATTTTTTTATATTTTAGTTGTAAGCAATTTGGTAGGAACGACCAAAACTTTGGAGAAACACTGAATAAACGTTAGGTGGCAAAATATTGCAATAACAATCATAAATATGAGTGCTGGTCGTTATTTTAAGAAGTAAGGGGGTACAAATGAAAAGATTTGAAATTGACAACTTTTCCATTTCATTGTAACAGCCGTTAAACACTTCCAGCTTCCCTCATTTTCTCACTGAAACCAAGTAGCGTCTCTTATATGACATTTGTTTTCCTCATTCGCAATCAAAACGGAATAGTCCATTATTTAGGAGGTATTCGCAAGAGACGTTAATGACTACTTTCTGTCTTTCTTTTGCTCATTGAAACTAAATATTGTCTTTTCCCCTTTTTCCACGCGATCAAAATGGAATAGTCTATTATTTATGAGGTATTGATAGAGTTTAAAGGTGATGCGAACTAACAAAGGGAGATAAAACACGATGATTATTATTTCTATAATGTAAATGCAATGTTAATGTTTTAACATTAGAAATGCATTTTAAATAATTTCACTTCAGTAATAGACTGTAAATTTTACTCCAAAAATACTTAAGAAATCCATCAGAAATGATTGTGATTTGGGGATTAAAATATTTATTCAAGCTAGATTAACTCTATCCGTCGAATTTACCGTTGCAGATAAAATTTTATAATTCTTTATAAATATAAGACTTTATCATTTAAGTCTTTAAACATATTTTCTAGGAATTATTAGTACACTTTACTCTTTGACAGAGTTGGTCGTTTTAATATTTGCCTTCGTAAACATCTCCGACTAGTTTTTCAGTGTTATTGCTACTTTCTGTTTTCTCTTGCATTGGCGTATTTAGAACCTATAGACATTACAAAATATTTATAGAAATACATCTAGCTTACGATATAGTAACAATATGTTTCATTGTTGGCCTTCTACAGGTGAATTTGTTTCAGATACGCGATAACTGAATGTATATAATCAGTGTAAATGAAGAAGACGAACAGATGTCGAATAATGGCTTAGATCACAAGCGTTCCATTAGCGTTAAGGCTGTTGATAAGAGTTATGAATGGCTACCAATTATTAACTATTTTAACAAAATTCACTTCGTCACTAGTCTCCTACTATGGCTTTTTTGATGGGGAAGGAAGTAGATGAAATATCACCCCTGGAAGAGCCCATCCCCCAAAGTGTCTTACCCAGGAAAAATAATATAACTTTTAAAAAATGAAATATTGTTACCACCCCACTTCCGCACACTTACCACCACCACAAATGCGTACTAGTCATTAATAAGACGTATAGACTTGCCAGCTTAAAGGTTTCGACGATATTTTCCCCTGGGTAAGTTGAGACAATGTCTATAGCTTTATTTTCAAAGAAACGCGGACACATTAGTCAGGTAAATTGCTTTCTAATGTCCTTTCAATAGTAGGTCAGTGTTCACTTAAAAATAGAAAACAACTTATTTTTTTTAAAGCAATAATCAGAAACTCAAGTGGTTCACTTGTTTGTTGAAATAACGGCTTAGATAACCAGTGTGGTGGTCGGAGTGTGAGCGCAGATGAAATGCAAAAAAAAAAAAAAAAAAAATTCAAGCTGATATTTAAAACATGTAGACAAGCGTAACACAATTATCATTACAGATCCGTTTTCTGGGATGTTTTTGGGTGTTCCTGGAAGCCAGGCTTAAAAGTGGCTATGTTTCCCAGAATTTGAACGCATGATGAAATATCAGATTTTGCCGAAGAAATCCTAACTCTGGCCGAGAAGTTTTCAGCACCATCCTAAACATATCTAAATGTTTATATATTCCCATCCGGCATAATAATTAAAAAAAAAAATAATTGCTGATTTTTTAGAGAAGCCCTTTTCCTATGGAAGTTTCGTATATCACAATCTTTTATCCTCAACAAAGCTTGAATTTAATTCGGTTGTAAAATATTAGCGTAATAGCTTACCTTGTTCACGATTATTTGAAAAGGGTGCGGGTGGTGTAATTAATAACGGCTCGGAATTTAAAATCAGAGAGCCGATTTCAAATTCCAGTACATTCACTTAGGCGCCAATAACCTTAGTAAGTGTATGAATTCATTGCTACTTCCATGGAAAGTTCTCAGACGAACTACATTCCTTGGTTCCGCCAGGTCTACCCGTCAGGCTTATGACCCATCATGTCATTTACATAGTAGCAAACCTCACCCACATTCCCTCCATATTCCGTTG
>CAHIKZ030004396.1:2825000-2850000 GCA_903632075.3 Acanthosepion pharaonis
CTTTTGAAAAGCTAACATCATTTTTGCTCTTGTCTATAAATACTTGTACAAAATAGCAAGTTCCTCAGAGGACAAAACGCGTTGGCTCAGCTAATTTTTCCTTTTGTCTTTGTATATATATATATATATATATATGTATGGGGGTGACAGATTGTTTTTTAAAATATGTTGCTAGTGGGTACGTGATTAATGCGGTCTATACAAGAGGTTCATGCTTTTCCACTTTAACTGGTTCCTATTTATGTATTATAAAACATTATCTATATGGTATATATATATATATATATATATATATATATATATATATATATATATATATATATATATATATATATATATATATGCATGCGTTCATGTATGTGTTTGCACGTGCAATGTTAGAATAAGCGAGCTAGGGATGGTCGATTGAAGAATCTGAAACCGGATATATCGACAACAAGGGGCGGTGGTATGAACTGCTTGCGACTTTCTACTCAACCTACAACTGCAAATGCCCCCCCCCCGTAAACACTTGAGTTTATGTCAAATAAGAAGAACATGAAAATTGGACAATGACATTTAGCTGATCACCGTCCGGTGTTTGACCTTATCTAGAGCTTTGATTTTAGAAGTATGACCTTCTGCTTAGGCAAGTAAGTTGGCTGGTGTAAATCGTATGTACTTCGCGAAGCTTTTTAATGATGTAGACAATGTGTCCTGTATTTCGTGTTGACTGGATCGTTCCAGAAAGTTAAATTTTCTTAGCTTTACATCAGAGATAGATATATTAAGATATTATAGAGTTGTTTTTTATTTGCTTTGCATCAACTCGGCCAGACCATGCCACGTCCACGGAGTCAAAACAACAATATTCCCTCCGTATTCAAATTGTAAGGAGGAAGTTCCTATTTTTTTTCCAAAGAACTATTCTTTTATTGTATAGACTTCAACGGAGATGCTTCCTTGAAAGCTACAATCAACCCTCTTCAAATAAATGTTAATCCTTATATATCCTCCTTATCCTCATAATCTTCACATCTAACCAAATTTTCTTACACACTTAATTCAGTACCCTTTTAAACTGAAAAGATCACGGCTCTTGTATTTGCAAGTATGCTGATGGAATTCAAAAAACTTAAGATGATTAAATGAGAGCAGTTTTGTTTTTGTTATATTAACAACCTTCAGGAGAGTAACCCAATGCGCTTTGTCGATCACCGACAGAAACTGGAATGATTATATAGCGTCAATTGCTACGTTTGTGCTGTTAAGGAAGTTGGTTCACTCTCGTACTAGACAATTTTTTTCTCGACAAAATCTATCGTCTACTTTATAAGTTACCATTCGTCCACATCTGGTCTGGGTTTCCTACTCTGAGTCTAGTAGGTCTTGAGAGTAGGCAAGGAAGAATCTGCAATATTATCGTTCTTGACCTGGCATCTAAGTTTTAGTCACTTTCCTACTACCGTAACGAAGTTTCACTGTGCTTTTTCTAGAAATGGTTTCATGGTGATTTTTCTAGAAATGGTTTCACTCTGCTTTTTCTAGAAATGGTTTCACTCTGCTTTTTCTAGAAATGGTTTCATGGTGATTTTTCTAGAAATGGTTTCACTGTGCTTTTTTCTAGAAATGGTTTCATGGTGATTTTTCTAGAAATGGTTTCACTCTGCTTTTTCTAGAAATGGTTTCATGGTGATTTTTCTAGAAATGGTTTCACTCTGCTTTTTCTAGAAATGGTTTCACTCTGCTTTTTCTAGAAATGGTTTCATGGTGATTTTTCTAGAAATGGTTTCACTGTGCTTTTTCTAGAAATGGTTTCATGGTGATTTTTCTAGAAATGGTTTCACTCTGCTTTTTCTAGAAATGGTTTCACTCTGCTTTTTTCTAGAAATGGTTTCATGGTGATTTTTCTAGAAATGGTTTCCTCTTTTTTTCTAGAAATGGTTTCACTGTGCTTTTTTAGAAATGGTTTCATGGTGATTTTTCTAGAAATGGTTTCACTCTGCTTTTTTTTTCTAGAAATGGTTTCACTCTGCTTTTTCTAGAAATGGTTTTTGGTGATTTTTTTCTAGAAATGGTTTCACTCTGCTTTTTCTAGAAATGGTTTCACTCTGCTTTTTCTAGAAATGGTTTCATGGTGATTTTTCTAGAAATGGTTTCACTCTGCTTTTTCTAGAAATGGTTTCATGGTGATTTTTCTGATGATCTTTCCTTTTTGGTAACTTGGCTTTATTTCAACATTTTACTTTTGAAATTGTAAAATGTATTTTCTATGATAATAGTTTATTCATTCGATAATGAAATCCTCCTCCTGTCTTACTTGGTTTCCTGTTAACTACAATCTTCAAAAATGGAAATGCAAGTCAATCCTCATCATCTGTACCCTTGAAACCTGTTTTTTTATTGTCTTCTCTTTCTCCAATAATTTATTTTTCTGTTTATTTCACATTCGTTAACACTTTTGCATCTTAGTAGCTTTATCGCCTTGCTTAGGGTGAACTGGGTAAAAACATGACAGAGAATAATTTTCTATTTGAAGGTATTACCTGCATTATTTACATTATTATGACTGTTATCTTCATCTTCATTGCCATATTCACAAAGTTTCGACCGTTGTACGCTCCGGCTTTCTTCAAGTGAATGGAATTTCGAACCGATCCCTCGTTTACCACGGTAGACTGTTCTAGTTTCACGTGCCATACCTCTTTAACTCCACTCTCCAAGTTTTTGGTTCAACATTGTTGTGGCCTGGTATTAAACTTTAAACTCTTTGGGTTTCGTTACTGGATGTAACCAACGTTTTTATCCAATGGGCCATGTGTTCCTGAGGATCTTGAGAACAATCTACCCAGGTGCACGAAATAAAGGGCTCGGTTCGAAATTCTAATCACCTGAAGAAGGCTGGGGGGGGGCGTAAAACGGCCGAAACGTTGTGAATATAACAATGAAAATGAGGATAACAGTCAGAATAATATAAATAATGCAAGTACTCATAACAGCTCATCTCAGAGATATAGAAGCCGAAACATTGTGAATATAGCAATGAAGATAAGGATAACAGTCTAAATGATGTAAATAATGCAAGTACTCATAATACCTCATCTCAGAGATATAGACAGGAAATGAAGGTATTATTTGTATTTTGATAATATTTTTATGTCTGTATTTTTACCTTTTCCGAACGCTGTATGAATTCAACTATTTTTAAATTTAGTAATGTTCACGTTTTTTTTAAAATAAAATAGTCTTACGCGTACAAACCGACATTGCTATTTAATATTATAACTGTGAAAATGATTTTTTTTTAATATTACCCAGTGAATCTTCATTTGACATGTCGTCCACCGTCTTTCTCTTTATCCTTCCTTAGGGAATCACCAATTTCATAGGTATTGCATACAGAATATTTTATCAGTCATGCCTATAAGTAAGGCTGTCAGTTGATATGGCAGTTCGTCATGGAACTTCCGTCATTGTTTATTAAACTTTTTGGCATGTGAGAACTAGTACTCTCTTGTGGACCCGCTAATCTGACAGCCTTCCAGCTTAGACTCTATCACTTATATTTTGCTATGCAACTTTGAAAAACTAATCGAATTTTTAGGCTTACTGACTTGTCAATGGACAGAAAGAACTGACCTGTAAGTTTAAAAACGTCACGTTAGTTACAATCAATCAACCAACCTATTGTCTTACTTCTTCGCTTGTTTAATGCACTAAATTTTGTATTGGGAGACGCCAAAGTATTTCTTTAGTATCTTTAAATTGAATCAAATAAGAGTTCTAACACCTATCAACGTATTAATATATCTTCAAAAACGGACATTTTGAAAACATATATATATAAAAAATATATGAAAAATGAAGAGGAAAAATATTGCTCACCGTAAAGTAGCGAATGAAAATATAGAAAAAATAAAATAAAAAAGGGGTTAACCGGTTATCATTCTTCGCTCTTCAGAGTTTAATCGAGGACAAATCATATAAAAATATGTTTCTGGTAAAATGTACGTTTTTAAAGCCATAATGGATTTAACACCGTACAAATTCTATTAGGGCGTATTAAAAGATTTTTGTTTTTGTTCTAAAGTTTATTTAATCTAAAGCTTATCTCTCTCAATTCTATATTATTAAGTATTACTAGTAGGAAGAGATTTGTTTCAAATATTGTAATGATGAATAAAAGTACTAAGATTTTAGCAGATTTGAGGCATTTCTTAGAACGCGGCTTCGAAGCCGATGAAGCTGCAATCAGATGTTGGGAAGTGGAAGCAAATGAAGCAATATCCGATTGTATTGCATCAAACTAAACGTTTTAAGTTTTGTGACTTATCCCTTAGGGCTGAGAAGTGGCTGGTCATTAGTTTTCAAATACGAGGCTTTGTAACTTAGGGTAGAGGAAAACCTGCCCACCCGAACTTGAATACTTTTCTAAGAACTGAAAACATCGAAAGAGATATCTGTCTATATTTCTGAGATGAGGTATTATGTACACTATTTACATTATTTGGACAATTGTCCTCATCTTTGTCGCCATATTTATTACAACGTTTCGGCCGTTGTACGCTCCGGCCTTCTTCAGGTGGTTGGAATGTCGAACTGAACCCTTTATTTCGCTCACTGGGGTAGACTGTTTTAGTTCTACGTGCCATGTTTAATGGATGTCAGGTATTAGTTATCTCCTGTTAATTCCCCTTTGAATGTTCTCCACTGCCTTAACCGGGTATTGAACTCACACTCTTTGGGTCCTGTCGCTGGATCAAACCAACTCTGCCTTGAGGACACATGGCACAGTGAATAAAGAATAGTTAGCATTACTGTCGGTTGAAATTTAATTTTTTAAACAATATTTTCAGGATAATAGACAATCTCAAGTTCGCTGTTATCTTTCCTTTTAATGTCTATGGGAATTTCCTTGCTAACCTTTTGTTTAATGTATTATGGAAAGTCAACATTTTTCTTATATCCAGAATTTCCCTTCTAGATATATGTTCTACTCATTTCAGTTGCCTGTTGGAAATCTGTTTGAAGTGATATGTTTTTTGTTTTTTTTTGTTATTTGGTAACGCTCGTTGTTTGTGATTTTGTTACACGTGTCTGTAGAGTTTGAACGGGGAGTGTCTTCTTCATGAGTTGAAGGATTTATTTGAACGAAGCCATTTCTAATCATTGATCTGATCTGGGAAAATAGATGATAGTTTAGACATTTCTGGGATTATAAAAACATCATACACAAAAACAGTTTCGATAAATGCTATTAAACAAAAATATTCACCATTTGTAAACATTTTTGTTAGGAATCGAGTAATGCTGCACTAAGCACAACGGCTTATCAATATATAAACTATATACACCCACGCACACGCATTTTATTGATTTTATTCTAAACAGCTGGATGTGAAATTGAGAACAAGAAATTAGCGATCGGAGTTCGAATTCAAATCGTGTTTGATACATTCTCTTTGGCATAAATAAAATTAGGAAACAATGGGTCAAATAGTTAGAGTAGACTGGACTATTCAGCCTTGGTTGGCAACCAGTCTAGGAGAAGAAAACTTTGCTTTCTCAAACCCAGATAAATGCAACTCGTTAGAGTTGAAATCCTTGATCGTCTGAGGGAAAAATCCGACGGAAAATCAACAATTCCTCAGATTTTAATATGAAGTAATTGACCCCCACCTCATGAAACAATAGGATTCTCGAAACCTCATCAGAGGCCTTACGTGATACGAGGTACCAATTTAACAGCAAAATTCTATACATCCAGATTCAAACTGACACAAGTTAAAGAAAAAAAAAAGAAAAAAGAAAATAAACTTTTGTAAATTTGCGTGATTCCGATGGTTACTCTTCTCACAGACATTTCAAGAATATATACCAAGTTTGATCCTCACACACACTGTGTCTGTGTCAAACTTAGCTAAGTATATATCATAGAAAATGCTGTATATTGATAAATCAAACGATGATGTCAACGACTATTTACTCGGGCGTGCGTTTAATCATTGCTGCTTGCATCTGGTTCTCTGCCAACGTAAATTGAACCCAGTAAATATCTAGAAAGATTTATCGCAATTATAAAATGCTCTTTTATACTGCTAGTCAATCTGGTGAACTTATTCGTATTTAGTTACACAATACTTGCTCAAGGTATTCCTGTAGGAATGTCAGGATTTGACATGTGATCGCAAAGGTTAGTAAGCTTGACCTAGCGACCTATTTGCTAGCGTAACCAGTTCGATCTGCTGTATAAGTTAACTTACACCAGAGATTCCTTTCTCTGCAGTGCCGTGATTATTTTTGGCAAGGGCACTGGAAAAGGTTTCCTTTGTTTTCTTTTATCTAATGCCACGATTCTTCTGATTTATTTGTGTATTAGAATGGATTCTAGGGAAAGATAGTCAAGTAGTTTCCCGTTGCTTTCTCCACACTTTGGAATTCAGAGTAGGCTTTATCTTAGACTGACTGTCACCTAAAGCCGAGAGACCAGTCTACTTTATTGTTTAATCCATAATTGAAGGAAGAAATATGGATTCATACTTTTCTTAATGATATGTGTGCGAAGGGGAACTTAAAAAAAATAGAGCGGGATTTGAACTCGATCTGTTGATTCCAAACGGAAGAAAGTTTTGTTAAAACATAAGAAAGTGTTATGTACTGAGTGACATTGAAACGAGAAGGGTTAATACCGTGGGAAGAATTGAGGATTTAATTCACACATAAACGACTTTAATTGTATGTCGAGCAGTTTGAACAGTGGAAAAATGCCCCAGTGTTCTACGCAGCTGAAAATGTAAGCTGTTCACTTTTTGTAAACACCGAATTTAGAGTTGATTCCCATGGTCGAAAGTTGAGTTGAATACCAGGAGGGGGTGGATAAGCCACCCACGCACAGGAGATTTAGTGAGAGGTAATAATAATATGAGAGAGTTGGAGAAGGGAATTTCCCAGAATTATCGAATTCTCTTAGTTCGCGAGTTTGGGCGAATGTCCATAAATACGAATGGGCGAAGCGAATTAGGCAGAAGAGACGGAGACGAGACTCTGACAGAAGTGAGGCCCACGCTATTATGTGCCAACGAAAGCCTCCGACTTCAGCATTGTGCCGAACCTTACCAACAACAGCAAACCAGATTTTGCCAGGTGAACAATAATATCACTTCCGACTTAAGACGCGGGTTGGGCTGTTAATCAATTGCATGCGAACTCTGATATGAAACAATTATTGTATGGAGGACTGATATAAAAACAGTATATACTTTTGTTCAGTTTATTTCAGTGTTATTTTTTTTCTATACGACTTTGACCTGCTTGGACCAGCTTAACAAGAATAAACCTACGGCGATTCGATCTCGGTTGCCTTATGATCAAACTTCAGCGACCAGCCGCGGTGATGGAAGTCTTGGACGACCGGGGAGGGTGTTGCATTTTTGCACCACTAACTGTGCCAATAATCGTTACCCTACCAGCACATCATTTGCCTTCTCGATGGTTTCAATTCTAAACATTTCCAATCCACAATAAAGATAACAGTCTGCTATAAGATTTAACATAGAACTGGTCAGCTGAAATTGATATTAGTAAATACTGAAGTGCCTGCCGCAGCCCACTGACAAGGAAGGTCATCTTTTAGGCTATATACAAATTGCAATACATTCAATTCTCACTGAGTACTCTATTAATGGTACGTTGTGCCAATCTTAGCTATATGTAATATGCATCAGATTCAGTCTCAAGTGTAATAGGGAGGTGTATCAGGGAGATGGACATTTGGTCACGAGGCTGAAATTGATTTTTGGCGTGCTTAATCCGAAGACGAAACCCACATGATCGGATAATAGATCAGTCATTAAAAGAAGATCGGAAGTGAGAAGGGAAAATCATGATAGGGCAAAAGAAAAGTAGCTCTTTAATGGTTAAATTTCGCACGATCATCGTTTCGATATGTCTGTGTGAATGGAGCGATTCGTGATAAATCATGTTTTGGATACTTAAATGAAAACTTCTCTCGCTCTCTCTGACTGCAATGTCACCTCTTGGCACTTCTATTCGCCTGAAGACTACGCAGTCTAAAAGGTCCTCGGCAAGAATGCATATTTGAAGTGAATGTGTTTAAGTAGCAAACGAGGTTTTGCGATGTCGCAACGGTGGCTACCCACGTACCTACACCCACTTCCCCCAAAAAATAAAAAATAAAAATAATAATCGGGGAAATATTCAAAACAGAAAACAAACTTTGAAATGAGCGACATTCATTAAACATGCTAAAAGTTTTAATGTCAACAAGCATTTCAAGTTGCTCCATTTTTGAGTTGATCGTTTTTTATAACACCTAAAAAAACAAAACAAAATAGCTGACTTCAAGTGTTAAGGCCAAATCATGTTGAAAAACCGGTTCTCATACGATCACCAAAGTTAAGCAACGTCTAGCCTGGTCAGTACCTAGATAGGCTCTCAGTTGGTAATATTAGGTACTTTAATCTTGGAAGTGCGGGTGGTGAAATGGATAAGGATGCGAAATTGGAAATCAGTGTCGAGTTCCAATTCCAGCCGCATAAATACCCTTGGGAAAGGTATGAATCCACTTCTTTTCCCCAGCTATGGGTTAATTATTAATACATGTATTACGAAATCATTATTATCTCCCCACCAAATAAAAAAAAAATTACAATCTAAAATATATTATCTGGCTTTAAATAAATTGCAAAAGATTGATTGGCAATAGAAAGCAAATCAGTCAAAAAATGATGACTTCAAGTGACGGGGAACAAAGTATTGAAGACTTGCAAAAGATTTTAATCCTCATTGGGAAAAAAGCACCACAGTGTGCTCTCAGCTACACTGTGGTTCGACTTAAATAATTACTAGACAAAATATATCACATAAATTTGTCTCTTATGGTCAATAATAATTATATACAAACATATCCAATAACGAAAGCAAATACAATTTTTATATATATTAAAATCCACCTAATTCAAGGCTCGAGCGTCCCTCATGGCAGAAGGGTAGTGTTAAATTGGTAATATTGAATTTGATGTGTGATATGAATAAAAGAGGATGTATGGTTTTAAATCTGTGATGATAAAGAGGATTGAAAACAACTCACTCTTGACTTGATTGCAGTGTTTAGGAAAGCATCTACACGGGAGACTGTTACAAAATGTAGCAGTTCTTGGGAACTTCTTACATTTGAAAGACAGAGGAACGAATCGGATTCGACTAACGATTGTCTGATCTCACCAAAATGTTCTCTCACTGTACGATCAATGACTGCGACTGCGTCGCAGACTAAAAGGTCAAATGCAAATGGCTATGGTAGTAAACGAATCTCTTTTTTCATTACTAATACTAGTGTGTCAGCAATCGTCACTTATCTAGGTTGTTTATAGTAACGTACTGAGTGAAAGATCAAAGTCTCCCACAGAACAGGTTTTGCTGTTTTTGTGCGAACGTGTTGATAGTTTATGAAAATTACAACTTTACAAGTGGAATGATTAGTTCTACTCTAATTTGCTTGGTGGGAATGATTTTTAATATAAATGAATACTTGTGTGGTGGTATGCGTTTTGGTATGGTAGACATTATACGATTTTAAAATCAATAGCAATTATCCATAAATGCTTATCTAGTCAGTATTTAAAAACATTAAAGTATCTGAATGTTTTCGTTTTCAACTTGCATATATTTGGGTTGATTTACTTGATGAAAAAAGTGTGAAAATAATTGGAACAGTCGTTCTTCGCGGGCGTAAGTTGAATGAAAAAAGCAGATTTAACCACGTGATATTCTATCTATCTATCTATCTATCTATCTATCTATCTATCTATTATCTATCTATCTATCTATCTATCTATCTATCTATCACTACATCATATATATATATATATATATATATATATATATATATATATAATATTTCAGTCAGTTAACATCTATCTATCTATCACTACATCATATATATATATACATACATATATATATATATATATATATTATATTTCAGTCAGTTAACATCTATCTATCTATCACTACATCATATATATATATATATATATATATATATATATATATATATATTATATTTCAGTCAGTTAACATCTATCTATCTATCAATCTATCTATCTATCTATCATATATATATATATATATATATATATATATATATATATATATATATATATATTATATTTCAGTCAGTTAACATCTATCTATCTATCTATCTATCTATCTATGTCTCTGGTTCTTTCTCTGTCTCTATGTATATACATATATATTATATGTCAGTTTGTTACCATTTATCTATCTATCTCAATATGTTCATAAGTATGTATGTATGTATCTATGTATGTATCTATTTATTTGTATGCATGTTTCTCTGTATATATTAAATATGTATGTTTTAATTATGCATGTCAATATTTTCGCAATACTATTGATTTTAACCAAATGATGTTGCTTAGAATTTTAGGATATACTTATGTGATACATGTATAACTATTCTACGCGAATATCAAGTTCTCATATATATTTATTAAAAATCTTGACAATAAGTTGTTTTGGTCCTGTCAACTTTTCCGATACAAAGTGTATAACAAACTTTCATTTATCATAATGACAAATTATATAAGCCACAGTAATATATTTGATTAACTTAATATCCCATCCTCTTCATTGAAATACTTAATTAATTTACGTTATAATATGAGCCATTTTTTATACTGTTCCCATTACTTGCAGCAGTTTTGTTTGCTTTCCAGAGATCGTCTTTCTTTGAATATTGGCTTCCCCAGATCTCACTACGGCTCATCTTGCCCAGAGGTTTTTTGAAGATAACAGACTAACGGAATAAGCTTCAGTCACTCTAGATCCAATTCAATCAATATTCTATTGGTTTAAATATCATGTTCTATATGTGGTTCATCACCAAAAAATGTCTACGTGAATGCAAATCAATATTTAAAGAATATACGTAGAGAAAAAAAAAAGGATGTAGAACATTAATTGAAGTCATTAAATTAACTAAACTAACGCGTTTAAGTGACCATCACACATTTTATGTTGGGAAAAGCATTGGATCAAAACTGATTTGTTAACAGTAATTTTCAGCCCTCTGTGTACAGCTACATGAGATGAACCAGACGTTTCTGCTTGAGGTTGGATTCTTCGCGAAATTAGTTAATATAACTACAAAAACGGACAGAGATTTGGAGCAATGTTTTCTACAATTAAGCTAGACAGTAAAATTATTGTTCCTTTTTAAACTTCACGGGGAATAGCCATGCCGTTTACGTAAGATCAAATGATATGAAGTTTCTTCGTATTCCATTTGTAACGAAGAAGCATAACTCAGAAACCTTCTTCCTGAAAACCACTACTTTGTGCAACATACTCCTGCGAGGATGCTTTTCCGTTCATTACAACCATAACCTTATCAAGTCTAAGGTCAACTGTTATCTATCCTACGTATATTAATAATGTGCATTTACTTCCACCTCTTAAGTCTATATAACAACCTCATTCAGTTTACCTTTAATAGCTATGGGGTTTTGTATTGGGTCAACATTTCTTAAAGAAAAAAATGCTGAGATTACTTGTAAGCTGTTGGACAAGGTATTTTTGAGTATTACAAGTCCCAACTGATTAGGTTTAATCTAAAGCATTTGTTCATGCAAGCCAGTGTTCCAGCACATTCCTCAAATCTTACGACTATCCATTTTGCTCACAGGCTTTTGAAGGTATCAGATTAACAGAATAACCTCCAGTCTCTCTAGATCCAATTTAACCAATATCCTGTTGGTTTAATTTATATATTCTCTGTGTGATCCATCATCAAAAAATATCTTTGAAAAGGGAAGCCAATATTGGTTATTTTCGCGAAGAACCCAATCTTGAGCCTAACCCTCAGGTCCATGTCATGTAACCATACACTGCAAATTATTGCCAAGAAATCAGGTATGATGTAATTCTCTTCCCAACTTAAAATTCGTGATGGTTACTTAAACGCGTTAGTTTAGATAATTTAATGCCTACAACTGATTTTCTATTTGTTTTCTCTCCATCAACATTCGCAAGACCAGCTTCTATTTCATCCTCCCACTAAGTTCGGCAATAAAGCCACTCAGACAACATTACTGAGTGGCTAAGAATAAGAGAAAAAGAAATACATTATTACTGAGAGAGAGAGAACAATAAGCGAACAGCATAAGTAGACAGACAATAATGATTGATACTGTGTTGAAAGTTTTAAAAGTAAAAGTTAACTGGAAGTTTTTGGTCAAACCATTTTCTTGCTTTTTGCTCTCTTGCGTATTATCCGTAAGCTTAGGGTCATATCAAGTTCAAAACAACGGTTCTCGTTCCACCCCCGAAGTTAAGCAACGTCGAGCCTGATCACCATTTAGATTGTTGACTGTTTGAAAATATCAGGTGTTGTAAGCTTAGATGTGTTTTTGGTTTGATGGATAACGGCACGGAAGGAGGAATTGAAAAAAACGTGATCTAATTCCAGTCGAATTCATTACATTCACTTACGCCCAAATACCTTGGAAAATGTAGGGTTCTACTTCTTCTACCCCCCTCCCACGACTATATGTTGAATAATAGGGAAGAGTGTGTCATCAAGTTTGGTTGATAACTAGTCTAGGATAAAGGAGAAGCCTGCATTTTTTAAAAAAAGCGCTTGTGTTCAAAATCAGCTATGGATGAAGTAGCAGAGTAGGCTGAGCTCTTTTACCTTGGATGGCAGCCAGTCTAGGAGGATATCTTTGAAGTCAAATACCGTATGTATCCCTAGTGGATTGCATACTAATGAAAGGATTATTCCGATTGCGTTCGGCCCTATTTCTTTACTTTTTTCGGTTACCTTTTCTGGGCATTCTTAAAACTATTTTCTTTATTTGGTCTTATCAATATCCCACTTTATTGTTTGGGGGCGGGGGGTGGACTCTAATATTTAACTTGATCGCAAAGATCGCTCAGGTACTACAGTGACATCCAATGCAGTGTGGCGATGAATGACAATCTTAAGTGATATATTTTATAACCATTTAGGAATAGTTAACATCAAGAGAAGACCTAATTTACATTGTTATTTAAAAGCCATAAACATATAATCTGAAGTCTGTCTGCGCTGGCAGAAATATATTAAATTGTGTACACAATACCACAAAAACATTTATTTCTACGCTAATGTATTTGATATATCCACAAGTATAAATTTACTGGGTTTAAGAGCATTCAAAAATTTTCAGCGTTCGTTGCATTGATTTGCACTGAAATATCTTTGGGAAATGTACGAATCCATCTGCTCCTCCAGTTATGGGTTAAATATTAGGGCTTGTATGTGAAAAAGTCACTGCTATTCTCAAAAATGTTTAATGCAATATTCACTTACAAAATATGATTATTATTTACAATCTAAAATAAGTTTCGGCTTTAAATGAAATTCAAAGAGTTGATAAACCATAAAAAGTGAAACAAATCAGATCAAAGTATCGTTTATATGTTACATGCAAATCATAGTGTATAAAAGTATCATATGAATATAAGGTAGTCAATTAATATTCAGTGTAGCAGATATTGATTTAAAATATAAACATTATGTAAAGGTTCTTTGTATGTATGTTGAATATATTGCTTGTAATTTTGTGTGTGTGAGCTTGTGTATGTATGTAAATGTGTGGGCATGTAAATGAGTGTATATGTGTGTTTATATGGATATAGACAGATACAAACAGAGTAGAAAACATTATATGTTGACTGGCGAATTCACTGATATGAGATTCCCGGTTACTATGTAGACTTGATTTCTATGTGTACATTTTTTTATAAACACGTTTTATGAACACGTTTTATGAAAACGTTGTTTTTATGAATACGTTGCTTTATAAAGCCCCGGAAGAGTAACTCATTGCACTTAGTCTAAAGTTTTTCAATTTCTATGAATTAGAATGATTATAACGAGTCAATTGCGAAGTCTTTCTGCTGGGAAAAGTTGGTTCCTATGCTAGACAATGTTTCTCACCTGAGTCTGTCTTGCAAATTCTCTCATTCGTCCATATATTAAAAATGGTGCCGAATCAAGATTAATGTTTTTGCTATGTATCTAGAAGTTCTGGACAAATTCCAAAATGAATCTTCAATGATATCAATGTTGACCTAGCATGTCAGCTTCAGTTCTTTTCTCATCGTCGTAACTTGGCTTCCTGTGACATTTCTACAGATATTTTTATGGTAATTGTTTTTAGGAGCTTTCTTCTTTGGAAACACGACTTGTACTAATTCTACCAATGTATTGTGTTTATCCCCTTCCATCTTAGTGGCTTTATCGCCTTGCATGGGATGAATTTTCCTTTAAAAACTACAGGATTATAAGACACAGACTATAAGAAAAAAATGTTCATTACATAACACCCAAAAAAGCAACCTAAGATCATTTTAAACGCATATATATATATATATATATATATATATATATATATATATATATATATATATATATATATATATATATACGTATACGTACTTTCACCTGTAGTTATTCTGAACTGTAAATGCAAGGATATTAGAAATAGTTCATGGAATGGAATATATTTAAATAGCTCATATATTTGAGATATTTAAATTATATATATATATATATATATATATATATATATATATATATATATATATTTTTTTTTCTGTTTTATACTCACTAGGGAAATATGCACTTTGGTTAATTGCCATATTGCTTTTTTTTGCTCTAGTTTTAGTAATAAATTTCATTTTAGTCTTCGTTCCTCACTTTACCCTCCCGTATATACTTGGGTTTCGGTGTGCGACTTTGTTTCATTTTGTTTATTTATGGGCGTACCTACGTATTTTGCTTCTGAAGTGTTGTTCAAAAATGAATCCCTTAAAGAACGCGTTTTTGTATATTTAAGGTAACATATATACAAATTCTGTGGTTTTAAACTTTTGTTTATATATATATATATATATATATATATATATATATATATACATAAAAGCTGCGATTGGTAAATTGTCGCTATTTCATATTTTTAGTCTCGTGCATGCGCGTTGTTTGGTTCTGATGTTGTTGACTACAAAGTTTTAGTAGGGTCAGTTGGGCGCCGTTTGTGAGAAAAAAGATCTCCATGAATCAATTCACTCCGAATTCAGAAGTTTAGAAACTGCAATATATCCCTTTTGCCATTCGCGCCGGAAGACCCAATATGGACCTTTGAGAGTGTTTGGGCGTCAATCTGAAGAGAGTGCAGAGGATTTGGAAAGAGTTGGATGAGTTTAATGGTAATTACAGATGTGTTTGGAGTGATCACTAGTGATCCTTCTATTCATCTTCAGACAAAGACTCACACTCAAAACGTATATCAAATGTATATGAAGTGCTTTGAGGAGGTAGTTCTACCCTGGTTCAAGAGGGTGGCTACTGGCAGACCCTATGTCTGGCAATAGGTCTCTGCATAATACCAGAAAAGCAGGAGAACACCGTCATGTTTGTCAGACAACTTCTGCAACCACATCACCCCTTACATATGGCCACCAAACTCTTCAGTCTGCAACCCCCTTAATTATTATATATGGGACGCATTTGAGCCAAAAACCAAAAAATCCCTATGTAACTTCAAAGATAAACTGAAAGCAAGGATCATGGCACTATTAATTAAATTAAACAAGGAGAACGTCTAGAAGAGTTGCAGGAGATTCCAAAGTTGTCTGGTGGCTGTGCTTGAAGCCAATTGCAATTTTATGAAATAAATTTACTCTTTAGTATTTCCAGATATTTTTGTGTAATTTTGCTAAATATATCTGTTAAAATGAGATGTCAGTGTTATTTTCATCTTTGCGTAATTTAGACAATTTATCCATCGCACCCTATATATATATGTGTGTGTGTCTGTGTGTATGTGTTCAGTATATACTTAGTAAGCCATTTTTAACCTCTGTGCATCACTTCCCCCTCTTCAATTTATCATGTAAGCCTCCACATCATGGGGTATGCTCTTGCAAGTAGTCTGTTGCCTTTTTTTTGTTATACATGTGTCCTTATGAATTCACGACTTCTCCTGCCACCTCTAGGATAAACAGTAGAATAGCCCGGGTGTCTCTAGCGTTGTTTGCAGCCAGTTTAGATGAATTATAATTCTGAATATAAAAATGGGGAGCATGGTTCCTTCACCTCTAACCTTTCAAAGATATCATGGTAATTCATAGATGATAAAGATACTCAATTCACCGAGAGCCATGGTGGGGAGATGGTATAAAAAGATGTAAACATAAACTTAAAATTTAGCTATCTGTCTATTTTATGAATTATCTTTTACAAAAAGTATAGAAGTGTTACTTAGAATGAAAAATCAAAATAACAAGTAAACTAAAGATCTATATATAACTATAAACTCAACTTCTGTTTTCGTAGACATTAATTTGATTGTTTAAGCTACCATGTTCGATAGGATTGACTTGCTTTTTACAGCTTATCAATCATTTACGAATAAAGTCAAAACATATTCCCAATTGTAAGGGACTTCTAAGAGTAGAAGTTATTTCCAAGCATATCTTGGTACACATATAATCTCGAATGAAAACCGGTGTTTAAAAATAATGATGTCCACTCAAACAGGTGTAGCCACTCAATACAACGTTTATGATAATGATATATATATATATATATATATATATATATATATATATATATATATATATATATATATATCAAATCTAGGTTCAATGAAGAGCCTTTTTCAAATATCTTCTTTAGTCCCTTTATCTGAAAAACGCTTGACGTGGGAAACAGAGTAATACATACATACATACATACATATATATATATATATATATATATATATATATATATATATATATATATATATATATATAAGTCTGTGTGTGTGTGTAAAAAGAATATGTATATATACAGAAACATATTTTAGTAAAAAAAGTTCTGTTTACTTATACTCAGTTGGATCCTTTCGTATTCACGGACATGATTTTGGGTGTCATTATTAAAGGAAGAGAGAAAATTAACGTGTTGATACATGTTATTTATTCAGAGTACTTTCTACATTAGCGCAATATCATCATCAGGGTTTTATTTTTTTTTTCAGGACAAATATTGTAATGTTCGTCATTTTCAAAGACAAAAATGCTCTGTTCATCTGAAAGTGATAGTTTTTATTAATGAAGAGAAGAACGCTGAATTCTATGCAATTAGCCTGTGTAACGCTTAGGGGATGTAACGAAGTGATGCGGTTATTGAGGTTTTTTGATGTTTTTGATCTGTTTTTTTTTCTCGAATGTTGTATATTTATTCTTATAACTTTATCAGAATAAGTTTATTGAGCTTTGTATTTTGGAATTATATAATTTATTTTTTATATCCTTATTTTTCCTTGATAAAATATTCTTTGAAGCTTTAAAATAAAAAGTTATTTCACATTTAGACTTTTCCTTAACACCATTCTCGTCTTTATGCTCGCTACTATATATATATATATGAAGAAATATACTCTTAAGGTGTGCTATATTTATGGGATAAAGTGCTCAATATCAGAAATAGAGCGTGTGTAAATATAAAAGTGAACATTGAAGTCAACACTTAGGGTGGACAGGCTGTTTCATGTTTCAGGTGGCGTGTTGACTTCAATGTTCACTTTTTTTATACATATCTATCTATCTATCTCTCTCTCTCTCTTTATATATATATATATATATATATATATATATATATATATCCTCGTTTTCGAGGGTACAGCAACTTCGTTCTTAGAACTGAACAGTCCGACAACTTGCACATATAATTTGATTATAGTGGTGAAGGCTTGTGTAGAAGCAATCTTTTTTGGCAAGACCCAGTTACAAATAACTGGTTCAGATTGTGAGCCACAATGTCCCCAAACAACCCTAATCAAGTTTCGAATTTAGAGCTGTCCTTCTCCTAGTCAAGTTGGCACTGCTGATATTTATCCATAGCTGGGGGGATGGATGGAAGCAAGCACAGACTAAAGGCAAACGTTTTATGTCCATTGTGCATTTGTATTTTTAAAAATTAAAAATAAAATTTCAGTTGCTCCAATGTATTTTCTTTGTCCAAAATATATTTTGCTAAATTATAAATATTTTGTATGCTTCAGTAGACTTTTTGAGATTACCAAAAGGGCTGGATATTTGATAAAAGAATAATTTAATAAAAGTACAATAACATTCGATATTACACAAAACATTCTATACCATTTAGTTTAATTATAATTGACAGATAAATTCACTTCTCAACAAGACAACGATCCAAAACACTCTTCTAAATTATGTGAAAATTATCTAAAAAAGACAAACAAAATGGAAATTAAGACATTGCCGCCTCAATCTCCAAACCTCACTCCCATTGACATAGTATAGGGTAGATTGAATAGTTCTCGAAGAGAATATCTAAAGAGTGAGAGTGAGCTTTTTTCAATGCTTGAAAAATGCTTGCAAAGGTCTGCCTCTTATTTTTCAAACACAACTAGAAAGAATGCTAAATATTAGAATTGTAACTAAGGCAGGTGATGGTTTAATAGACGAAAACAAAATATCATGTTGTTATATGATATCTCTTTATAATTAAGTGCCTATTTTTTGCCAAAATAAAAGAAATTCACCGTAGTTACTCATATGTTAAGATGTTTTAAAAAAAATGCAGGGTACCCTAAGTTTTTGTTGACTGTAGGATATATATATATATATATATATATATATATATATATATATATATATATATATATATATATATGTGTGTGTGTGTGTGTGTGTGTGTGTGTGTGTGTGTGGGTCATTCATGTATGTATGCATATATATATATATATATACATGTATATCTAAACATATATATGCGTGTGTGTTTGTTTATGTATGTATATATGTATATATATATATATGCACATATATATGTGTATGTGTGCATCTATTCATTCATGTATGTATATATATGTATGTATGTATGTATATATATATATATATATACATATATATATATTTTGTGTATGTGCGTGTGTTCGTTCGTGTATGTTCATACGTGAGTGTGCCTGTACGTGTGTTCATTCATGGAGGTATATATATATATATATATATATATATATATATATATAGTTATAGTTATATATGAATGTATGTATATGTAGGCATTCATATATTTATGTCTATATATATGTACCTATGCATGCATCTCTGCATGCATTTAAATATACATACACACACACACACACACACATATATATATATATATATATATATATATATATATATATATATATATATATATATATATATGCGCATGTCTAGGTTTGGGATTCTTTTCTGGTGTCTCTTTCTCTCAATATCTGTATTCGTATGCGGAAGAATTTCAAGAATTAAAATATTTTTTGTAAATCACAACATTCACGTCTTTCTACACAACCCCACGTACATTCGCAACAAGAAAATTGACTGATCAATAGATAGACTGATTATCGATCTATCCATAGATATTCAATATACCCTATTTTAAAGCAATTCGGTTTTTCCTGACAATAATTGGAAATCTCAGAATACAAGAGTAACCTCGTTAGTAAAAGTATATTCATATTTCCAGCAAATGGAATACATTAAATACCTCCGGCTAGATTTCATCTGTTGTCACGTTGCTGTACCGAGAGCCTCGACCATAAAATCAAATGTAACCTTGGAGATATACAAGCATTGAAACAAAAGCCAGTAAACAATTCACTTTGACTAATAAAGCTCTGAACGAATGTACTAGCTCTTAATAACTATTGAAAAGGCATAAGATCTTCCCTTTCTCCCCAAATTCGAGCTGAAATAGAAGTGGGAGGAAGAAATGTATTCGGCAACAGAAGTCTTGTAATTTCATGTGCCGTCTCCTCACAGGATGGAGGTGACCATGTTTCTCCACAACTTCCTAGCATTAGTATTTCTAAGGAATGTTCATCTTTTAAACATTAACTAGACTCCCTGTTCTTACATCCATTTCCAAATGATTCTTATGTGGGTTACTCGCTATATGCCTCTCCCCATTTTGCCTTCAATATGACCTGTGAGTAATAATTTACACGCTACTTCGTTCTTGTAACGAAAGGAAGCCAAAATCTTCTCGATAGAAACTTTAGAAAATGATAATGATTGTCAAAGACATAAAATTTCTTATGTATTTTGCTTACAACTTTAAGATAAAATATTGCGATGGCAAATATTAAAAAGGTGCCAGTAATTATGAGAGTACTTCCAAAAATACTGGATCAATGAACATGTGAAAAGGTATGGAAAATATTTAAAAAATATAACTTTAGAAATTAGTAAGGATACTACGCGAAGTGCTGGAATTTTGAAGAGATGTGTTCTCACCTAATTTACAAATAGAGCCAGCAGATACTAATGACGTACAAAAGTCCTAAGCGTGGTGAGAATAAATAAAAGTTAAAGAATATTGTTGTAAAAAGGTGTGGAACGTCAAAGTTTGCATTCTGCTTATATTACTTGATGCACACAACACAGTTATGGAACATCAAGAATCAAAATTAGTGGAATTCGATTTTCATGACGAAGTTGGCATGATCCTGACAATGGTGTTGTTCACATCTGCGAAGTACTGAGGGTGTGCTGGAGATTTAGCAAGACTTAATGTCACTCACTCTTCAAGAGTAACCAACAACATGTATGCACATGCAACTGAATGAATTTATAACAACTGAAACAACAATATTAATGTTGGAATATTGAGGTGGCTTGTCACTTGATCTTCTGTGTCTTTCTTTATATGCCATGAATGTTACTCGGTCGGTTAAGTCTCATTTCGATTCAGGATTGACTAAGGCTACAGAGTCCAGATTGACCTACTATTTAACCCATAGTTGGGGAATAAGAGATTAATTTATACCTTTCCCAAGGGTATTAGCACGTAAGGGAATGTAATGAACTCAACCGGAATTCGAACTTGGCTCTCCAATTTTTAAATTCCGCGACGTTATCCACCGCATTATCCAAGCTTAAAGAACCTGGTATTCCCAAGCGGTCACCCATCTAAGTACTGACCAGGTTCGACGTTGTTTAACTTTGGTGATCGTACGAGAACCATTAACCATTCTTCAGTGTAAACTATCAAAAAATGTTATCTAGAGTTCTTTGATAAAATCCAAAGAAAACTGATCAATATTATTGGCCTTGAGTTGGTATCTCTGCTTCAGTCACTTTCACACCGTCGTAAGGTTATTACACTTTGCCTACGTTTTACGTGCTAATTGCTCGAATGAGATCTTCGCAATGTGGCCTAGATTTTTTTTTATTTTAAGCACAATACTAGACTGGCAATGGAGTCTCAGTAATTTACAGCTGAGTTAGCTAAATATAACCCTAATGCTAAATTTCTCGTACTTCTCCCGTGTGGAATTCCTTTCCAGCTCCATGCTTTCCAGCCAGTTTTAATCTGCAAAAACTTAAATGCAATGACAATCGCTATCTACTGACATACTTAATACTCTTCTTTTCTTCTCGTTCCTTAGCCATTTTTCTGTTTCTAACTCATCCATACCCAGTAACACTTTGTCTCTCAGTGGCTTTAATGCGTTGCTTGGGGTGAATATGATTAAAAAAGTTAGGAAATTCTGTTAATTGTAAACAACATAAACACAATTTGTTATCTTGGGGATTTTGATTGCTTCATTGAAAATATAAGAGGGGTAGACATCTGAATAATTGAGTCAATGTGAACCATCTTTTCCTTAGCTGCACAATATGTGCTTCGTCAGGGCGACATACAGTTTTGAATTCAGTGATTATTTTTCTTCTAGACCGGTTTCGAAATCCAGGCGAATTCATAACATTCACTTACGTACTAATACCTTTAGTGACTGATTATTTACTTATTTATTGACTAATTTTATTTTATTTTAATTTTATTTTATTTACTTATTTATATATTTCATGTATTTTTTATTCTAATATATTTTTAGCGTAAACAAGAAAATTATTATTTTTTTTCATGGTAAAGACTTGGCACTACTTAAATGTTTAAAAAAAAAAGCAACTAGTATTTGAACTTTAATGTGATCATGTCATAATGCTTCGGAATATTTAACGGATTTTAATTAAAATTTTGAAAATTCTTTGCAATCTATGATTAGCGTTTTTATTTATATTTATTATATTATATATATATATGTATGTATATATATATATATATATATATATATATATATATATATATTTATATATTGTTAAATATAACAATGAATGTCTATTATATCTATTGGACAAATTTTGTCATTAATTTTACTCGAAATTAAAGCAAAATACGAAATTTAGAACGGCTCATGATCAGACATAAGGAGTTATATTTAACAATATATGTTTAAATAATTATCTACTGATCCAGTACCCTAAATTCATATATATATATATATATATATATGTGTGTGTGTGTGTGTGTGTGTGTATGAGCGTGTGTTTGTCTGTGTGTATATATATATATATATATATATATATATATATATATATATAATGATAAAATATTGTTTTAATGTATGCTTTATTTATGCTCAATATCATATATAAGTATGTAAGTAAGCATTAATGTGGATAAATCAAAAACTAGATATTAGCAGCAATATGTTCATGTGTTAGCGTGCATATACTGGTAAGGGAATAAATATTTACGCAATTTAAGATGTAAACAAAACAGTGCTCAATGTTGTTAGACCTAAGTTGTATATATTAAAAAATATACATATACCTACGTTCGAAGTACAATTTAGTATGTATGTATCAATATAAGCAAGTTTTATTAAATAACACCGACAAAATTTACCTATTGAACATCTTACATAGATTTCCCAACGTCCGACTAAGGTGTTTTCCGTCATGGTTGAAAATGCTTTATACATTCAAGTACTTTCGATTGTCTCTGCAGTCTTTATCAAGAATTGCGAGTCTGTTTATATATATATATATATATATATATAGATAGATAGATAGATAGATAGATAGATAAAAACCATAGGGATTTCTGTTCTTCACGAATATTTCTATTTCAAAGCTGTATATGGCATTTTTGGTTATGTTTGCCTTTTCATCTCTATTCTGACAATCTTACCTATCTATCTATCTATCTATCTATCTATCTATCTATCTATCTATCTATCTATCTATCTATCTATCTCTCCTATATATATATATATATATATATATATATATATATATATATATATATATCAGTCTATCATATATCTATCTATCTATCTATCTATCTATCTATCTATCTATCTATCTATCTATCTATCTATCTATCTCTATATATATATCTCAGTCTGTTCATATCTATCTATCTATCTGTCTATCTATCTATCTATCCACATACATATTTATATCTCTCTCTATCTGTATACACACACACATATATATACATTAATATATATATATATATATATATATATATATTTTTTTTTTTAAATGTAATATGTAGAATTCTAAAGAATATATGTGGTTGTTTGCACATTATATGCAATTCAAACAATTTGTGATTCTTTTGTTTTAATAGACCAACACGCCTTCAAAATCGTCTCCTGATCTTTAGTTGGAATACGAAGTACGAAATAGATTCTAAAATCAATGTAATTCCGAACGTGTATACGCATTAGCCTAGCGCGCCTCGGAGGATAAAACACCTGAGTGAATAGTGTTAGAGGAGAACAACTTATTTTATCGAAACCTGATCATTGCTCAGATAAATAACAGGCGATCGTAATGGGAGACACAATAAGACATTTAATGGGTCAGGGGATGGGGGGGGGTGATGTTCGAAGCTCAGTCTACAAATCAGTCTTGACTGAAGTATAATGAAATATCAGGCACAAATAATGAACATCCGGAGCGTCTTACATCTTATCTATGTACCGGGTTAGTGAGGCTTGATTACTCAATTCAGTGAATTTTTCTTTAATTTGAACAGAACCTATTCCAGCTCAGGTATTAAAAAAGTACAGGGAAACTCCATGAATCACAAGCAGAATTATAGACATTCAAATACAAAAATATAGCAGTCGCGTATTTACAACAGATTGGGATATAATATGAATTTAAAACTTATCTAGGATTACGACTGAGGCTTAAAAATGGGTTTTCCTATCAGGAAATATTTAACCAAAATTAGCAAGTTAATTTATCTTCCATAACCCGAAATCGATATGATCAGACGGAGACATATTAATGTCATGTTTGTCTTTGAGTATTTAGCAGCATGTCGTAAAATTCGAAACTTACTAAGTCCCCATACATGAGAAAAATGTATCTGATATATTTAGACAGCGTAATTGGTGTCATAAATCCCACTTACTTACAGTAAATATTACAATAGTATAGTATTAGACTACTTAAAATCACTGCTTGTTTACAGCCTAGGGTTAACCATTTTTTTTACGATATACAACATAATAACTTTTTAGCAGTAAAAACGGATATAACATAATAACGTGTAAATTGGAATTTTCTGGTTACTAATATGTTTCGACTAATTTAAACCGCAACCTTCATTGGGTGTAACCTCGGTAGGTAAAAAGCATACTTTATTCTAGAAATAAGTAGCAAACAGAAGGAAAATACCACCCTATATATTTCAAGCTCTCCTTCACACACACTCTTATACAAACATACATACATACATATATATATATATATATATATATATATATATATATATATATATATATATAGATAGATAGATAGATAGATAGATGAAGAAATATAGTATTAAGGTGTGCTATATTTATGAGATAAAGTGTTCAATATCAGAGATAGAGCGTGTGTAAATCCAAAAGTGAAAATAGAAGTCAACACTTAGAGGCGACAGTCTGTTTCATGCTGGACACAATCGTAAAGCCACATATAATAAATAGATTGATACGAACAGACTGATATAGATAGATAGATAATAAAGTGGGCTGACGATTGCGTCTAACGTGAAACAGACTGTCGCCTCTAAGTGTTGATTCTA
>CAHIKZ030004396.1:2862500-2880000 GCA_903632075.3 Acanthosepion pharaonis
CGTACTTTTATTTCGCTTGCTTTCTTCTTCATTTCTACAATCTACTTCGAGTTTTAACATATGACATTTCAGTGAATTATTTATTTCGACTATCTCTGAACGGTATGTATGTCAAAAAAACAAAAAAAAAACACGTACTGATAGTCAGCATTAGTGAAAGTTCGAAGCAAATATTCTAGTTAACGGTGGTGAAGTATGGGTAACAAAGTCCATCTTCCATCATTGCTAGTTCTGCTTCAATACTAATGTGAATAGAGTTATTGTTATTAGCTTTTTATACAAACAACTTATTCGGTTCACTATTGATTTTAAAATTTAACGATATATCTTTTAATCTCTTCAAAATTATTCTTTTAATACATTAACTATCAGGCGAAGACAATTTTTTCTTATCTGTTTTTACATGTATGCGTTTGTTGTGCGAGTTGTGGCGAACATCCGATAATGCAAGTTGCTGTATAATAGAGGTGACTTTTTTATGAAGTCTGGACTGTTGTTTTGTGTATAGCATATCGGAGAAGTTTTTGGTTTAAGTAAAGATGAAGAAAATTTTATTTTCGAATGTTATACTTCACGACTGATAGAAACATACATTTGGAGGAAAAGTTTGTTGTTTACTAAGACCTAATGACATTTAAGAAGAATCAAGTGTCATGCTGTCTTTTTGATTAGTGATAAAAGTTTACATGCAAAAACAGGAAAACTTGGACGTATGGTGTTAAAATATTGCAAGGTAGGTTATGAACAATTTACAACTCATACGTAATTATGTAATTAAATTATCTGAAACACATTTATATGTATAACTAAAGATGCAAGGAAGAAAACAAATATATATATATATATATATATATATATGTATATATATATATATATATATATATGTGTGTGTGTGTAAGTGTGTGTGTGTCTGTTTGTCTGTGTGTCTGTTAAACGAATCATTCATAAATACCTGGAGATAAGTTAGTGTACAGAGAAATATATATATGTACAGATATATATTAATAAGTAGTGTATACAGAAATAAACAATGCATAGAGACTATCTGTTTCACGCATAAAGTGATCATTAAACAATTTACAATCTCTCTCCTTGATACTGACGACTTTTTTCAGCCATAGATCTAACAGATTTTGAACAATATAATTACAGATATAAATACATATTCACACACACACATACACACACATATATATATATGTATAGAGATAGATAGATAGATAGATAGATAGATAGATAGATAGATAGATAGATTTCATTTTTAATAATAACTTAAATAATAATAAAATCTTTTGCATGCAAGTAAAATTGAGTTCTTTGGTCCCATTTGGTACTAATGAAATAATACACGTCACAACAACGAATTTTCTGTTGTTGCTTTTTTTAAAAAAATTAAGAAATATAAAATAATAATCGTAACACCAACTAAGTTACTCTTTCTCTCACACACACATACATGCTCAAACAGTACATTATATATATATATATATATATATATATATATATATAGATAGAGAGAGAGAGAGAGAGAGAGAGAGAGATAGAGAGATAGATAGATAGATAGAGAGAGAGAGAGAGAGAGAGAGAGAGAGAGTGGGGAGAGAAATTAAGAAAGTTAGAACGGTCATGAGTTAACCAAGATGCGTAAGTGGCCCGAACATATCTAAAACACTGAAATCTCACTTTTCAGTTCAAGTTACAAACATTTTCAAATAGATCAGTGATAACAAACAAGTAATCACCTTTATTTTATTAAAATTATTTTTAATTCAAGATTAGTAACATAAAGCAAATCCACTCGAACATCTGGGCATTATCAGTCGATAGATAATTAGGCACTCAGGGCACCCTAGCGCATGCGCCTACATACATACATACATACATACATACATACATACATATATATATATATATATATATATATATATATATATATATATATATATATATATGTGTGTGTGTGTGTGTGTGTGTGTGTGTGTATGTATATATATATATATATATATATATATATATATATATACCTTGTTGAATGGTGCAAATATTTTTACGTTATTCTTCAAAGTATGGCGAAATAAATAATGAAAATGCTCACAAATTCATGATATTTTAAACTTTATAGCATTTTACATACATGCAAACACGCGCACATGCACACACACACATGGGTGCGCACGCACACACTCTCACACACGCAACACGCACACACACACACACATATATGTATATCTATGAATACATATGTATATCTATTGATTTAATTTCTGTTTTCTTTAGTTGTAATTTCTTTTCGAAATTTTTGTATTAGGTCCACTATTTCTGAAACTCGCTATATCATGATAAATAAATAAATAAATAAAACTTTTGTTTTTTTTCCTCTTTTAAGCGTCGGGTGTGGAGCTTTTAAGAAGAAATTAACTATTGCTTGAAGGACACAGGAAACATCTTTATTTTTACCTTTATATGTTCAGGTAAATGTTTTCAAATCGTAAAAGTTTGAAAAGACGAAATTATAAAACAAACTTTACCTACCTTGTTTTCCGTAAGTCAGTGCGACTAGAATGTATGCCCAAATTGGTAATATTTGGAGAATCATTTTTGTTGTAGAACCAATTGCTTAGAAAACGTTTTAAAAAAAAAACAGGTGTATAACAATATTGCTAATATATAGATGAATATATATACATATATGTATATTGTTGCTATTTCAATAATAGCTGTAAGTAAAATTGGGTTCCGTGGTCCCTTTTGGTACAAATCAAATAATGCACGTCGCACCAACTAATTTTCGGTTGTTGCTATTTTTTAAAAAATTAAACAAAAAAACTAACTTTTTATCGAAATATAGTCGTATTAGTGTTTCTTCTCATTTCTAGATGTAAACTATTCACAATATTAGTAGTAATGGTAGTAACTAGTGGTCGTTGAGGAGTAGTATTAGTAGTAGTAGTTTTTGTTGTTTTATTGTAATGGTCGGAGTAGTCCGAATACGTCCTCGCTTTGAATGAAACTAAATAAGCACCTGCTGAAGGATTTTCTTGTCCGGTCGGGATTTTTCCCCACTCTGTCTCCTTCTAGCCCGTCGAAGACACCGCCACTATTATTTTAACTGTTTAGTAGCTTACGATTGCTTGGTTAGCTGTTAAGTCACTAAAATAAGTATCAGTAAGTTTTAAGTTAGATCGTTTGGATGATGATGGAGTGTGTGTGTGTGTGTGTGTGTGTGTGTGTGTGTGTGTGTGTGTGTGTGTGTGTGTGTGAGTGAGTGAGTGAGTGAGTGAGTGAGTGAGAGAGAGTGTGTCAAGTGGAGGGGTCGTTGGGGGAGTAAATGAAATTTGTCCTATTCTCGTTTAATTCATGCCCGCTGACACTGGCTTGTTTTTCTCTTTCTTTTCTTCCACTCCTGATTATCTCTCGTTATCACTGCCCTCTCTCTTCTCTTACAACTCTTCTCTTTCCCTACTCTTCCTACTTATCGTCTTCTTTTTTAAACGACTCTTTTGTTTCTTTCTTTTTTAAAAAACAAGTTACCACTTTTTCTCACTCACCCTTAGTTACTTTCTTTCACCTTTTAATATCCCGCCTCTCTCAAATATACTGGTAATCTACAGTTTACTTTTATGCACTTTCTTTCTTTCTTTCTTTCTTTCTTTCTTTCTTTCTTTCTTTCTTTCTATTTTAAAATGTTTACTTCTTTCTCTTTCTGAGTAAGTGCCTTTTTATTTTATTTTTTCTCCTTTACCTTTCTCTCTTTCTCTCTCTCTCTTTCTCCATTTATATATTTTCCATAAGTTTTTTCTCTCTCTTCACACAAGCGTTTTTCTTGTCAGGTCCTACATCAAGCCAATGATATCTGTACGAGAGGCGCGTGGGAGCGTATTTTTCTTATAGCTGACGATTCTCCTCGTTGCATGTCCTATCATACATACGTTAGTTTGCTGCTTTTATCTTTCGTAAAGTATTTGTATTTTCAGGTTTGTTCTTCCTTAACATGTCCTTTTTGTTATTTAAATCTTTCAACTGCTTTTCTCTCTACAACTCTCTTCCTCCCACCCTTCCAATTATCTTTCTCTGTTTCTCTTTTTCTCCTTTCTCTCACTCAGCTGTGATATACTATCTCCTTTTTTTCACCACCCTCTTGTCAATCTCTTGTCTTTTCTTTATTCTTTTTGTCTTTACGGAAGCAGTTAAGTCGGTCTTTACTGACCAGTAAAACAGAAATAAGACGAAATGATTATTAGTCTGCCGAACACAACTGCAATAAGAAAAAACTTGAATGAGTCCACAACATCTATCTATCTATCTATCTATCTATCTATCTATCTATCTATCTATCTATCTATCTATCTATCTATCTATCTATGAGTTGCGTAATTTTTTACGCCTCTACAATCAACACGTTCGAGAATACAATTACCTGCCCTGTACAGGCATTCTCTTTAACCTGTTCGTTCAGGCATTGATTAGGAATTACCTTAGAACGAGAGAAAGAACGAGAGAAAGAACGAGAGAAAGACAAAACAGACGAATAAGTACAAACGGTTAATATGGTCAAAAGAATGAAAATTGCTACTTCTCTTACTATGTATGTTTTAAATCTATCTATCTATCTATCTATCTATCTATCTATCTATCTATCTATCTGTAAAAGGCGTCGCCTCTTTCTAAAATGATCACGTCTTGAACAACACGTACACACGCACACAGAAACTCTCGTGTAATTTGAAAAGAAGCAGATATTTGTTGTTGTTTTTTTTTTAAATTGTTATTTGTTGGTGTGGTGTTCAGTTTTCCATTCGTAAATTCGATATTCTTAAAAAACTAATGAAATAATCCGCCCCGAAAAGTATTATATCAGTAAATGAAGACAGTTATATATATATATATATATATATATATATATATATAGATAGATAGATAGATAGATATCTAACACCAAAGAAGAAAGTAATTTCAATGGATAAATAAAATGTTCATCCGGGTTAAAAGTGAAGAAAGGATAAAAGATCAGAGAAAGATTAAGAGTGAAAGAAAAACAGGGGAAACCCAAGCAGAAAGTAATGAAAAAAAAATGATAATGATAAAAGTAAAAAAACGATGATCAAATATAGAAAATAAACTCCAAATCTAAAGAAATCAACAGACTTAACAATGTTTGACTTATAACAAGAACAAAAATCACTTCGTAAAGAAAGGGATTATTTCAGGTTTTGATTAAACATTTAAACCCAAATCTCAACAAGTAGAAAGTAACAAAGTCGAAAACAATGACCTTTTGTGTTTTATTTATTCTTCACTAACAAAACAAGCAAATTCTATCTAAAAATCTCAAATATCTAAGCTATGTATCATCTATATGTACACAGATATAAAATTAATTTTGTCGATATTGTATGCAGAGAAAAGCCGGTATAAAAATGGAATCAATTTTAAAATCTAGCGAACGGCAAATTAGAATTTCGTCAGCTTTGTTAATAGTCCATACAGATAATTACACACGCAAAAGTTAGGGATATATATTTTATTTATGTAATATTTAAAAATGATATCCTTCTTCATAGATTTGACGATGAAGATATGTGTTTTAGATTGTGTGTTGAAATAAATCCTTCAGGTAAATCGTTCAGGTAAATATGATAAAGAATTTTAAAAAATCCTGGATTATTCCTTTCTTGGTTCAAGAATTATTTGCCGAAGAGTTTTTTTTTTTAACTATATAATCGGTTGAAGTTGTCATTCTTTAAAAGGAATTGTTTTTTTGTTTATTTCTTTTTTTCTTTCTTGATAAAAACAAAATTAAAATGAAATTTGATTGTTTAGAATGCAGCAATAAATAAGGACATCAAATTTCCTAATACCGCCAAAAAGTGAAAAGAAAAGTTTGTTTTTTTATAGTGAAAAGTGAAAACTCAAGTCTTTTTCGCGATAAGCTTTCTAAATCAACGCAGTACTAAACATGTCTATTAGTGTGTACATAAATTCACACGCAAACTGATATATATATATATATATATATAATATATGACATTTTCTATACATTATTTATGTTTCCATTTATTGATGTTTTCTTTTTGCTAGTTGAAACGATCGATATATATATACATATTTATATATATATATACATATATATAGGGAGAGAGAGAGAGAGAGAGAAAGAGAGACAGAGAATAATAAATATAAAGTCTGATTTAAATCTGATGTGTATATTTTAATTGATCTACTTTTTGCTAACAAATCAAAGAGGTAGATTGAGAAAAAGTTTTTAACCGTAAGTCGTACTTTTTTCTTAAAGTGTTTAACCACACTATAACCGATCGAAGAAGACACATCGGAGAAACAAAAAAAGGCACATGAATTTCACCTCGGATTTTAAGATTAGATTATACAGTACCTCCAATATCGCAACAATACAAGAAAGAACGTAACAATAACAGCGATAATAATAATAATAATAATAATAATAATAATAATAATAATAATAACAACAACAACAACAACACACCTACTAGAACTAGATGTATTGTAGCTACACGCCTAAAATATTCAGCTAGCAGTATTTTACAAGCGAGGACACTTTTTATAACTTAAGGCTTTACAAGTAATTCCTTCTTTTTTATTAAGAAAATTTACTTCGCCAGATAATGCCTCTCAAAACATCTTGCTTCAAATGCTAACAAATTTATTTTTATTTACACATATGTACCTATCAAATATTACGCATATGTATATAATAGGTGAATCTGTGTGTGCGGGTGAGAAACGGCGGTAAATTATTTGTGTGTGGATATGTATGTACGCGTGCTATAAATATAAATATATATATATATTGTTTTGTTTTTTTACTATGACGGTGTGTAACCTAACAGACGTCGATAAGCGTCTACGGTGCACTGCGGATTTACTGTCGAGAAAATTGAAAAACAAATGATAAAAAGAGTTGAGTTTTCTTTAGTTAAATGACATGTACAAAACTAAATGTCGCTAGAAAATTGGTGTACTAATGAATGGTTGGTAGTTTAGTCAGCCTTCTTCAGGTGTTGCGAACAATTTGTCTACGTATAGGCATAGGTGTGTTTATATCTGTGTGCGTACTTTTGCCGGGGCATTAGTTCCTCCTTAGGGGACAAGATGCAAGTGAATTGAAATCTATTATGTGCAGCAGCCGTAGAGATTTGTGCATGCACATATTTGTTGTGTGAGATTTAATGTGTCAGTTTTCAACTGCCCAAAAAATATTTCGCAAAAAGCAAAAATTACTGAGCTGGGTTTTGCTTATATTTTTATTGTAAAGATATATATTTCAAGATGTGGTGTTTGATATTAACTTATTAGATCCAGGGTTATAACGTTGGCCTTAAGAATATGAGTATGAAAAAAAGAAAAAGGAAAAACAAAAAAAAAAAAAAAAAACAAAAACAAACGAAAAACAAAACAAACACAAAAACAGTGGTGCTTTTTTTTCTCGTTTTTTTTTCACAGATTTAAAAAAAAAAACAGTAATATTTATGGCGGTATTTTTTTTTCTTTTTTTCGGAATTAATCGCTGATTTTGGTTGCGAAAGTTGTTGACATCACTAACTGAAATATAAAATTCAATTAAGAGGAGAAAATAAATATTTTTTCAGTAGCACTTTGAAAGCATTGGTATTTTTCGGAGTTCCATTATAGCAGTAGCTGTTAATGATGATGGTGTTGGTGATGTCGAAGACGTATTTATGAATATTAGTAGTTGTAGTAGTTGTTTGTGGTACCAATAGTAGTGGTGTTAGTAGTAATAATAATAATAACAATTAATTTTCAGTGGTATGAATCGTAAAACCAGGGAAGTCTCGGAAACTGCAAGTAGAAAAGCAACACCTGCATACCCAACACCTCCATCTCCACCGACTGACTGTATTTTGACGAACAGAGTCTGCCCTCTCCCTTGCACGCACGCACACACACACACGCTCTCCCACTCGCACGGTGCGCTCTCCGCCGGATGGTTGGTTGCTTTGCGAGACTAAATGATTCCCTGCCTCGCTGAAGCTACGCTTAGCCACCTTCCTTTCCACGACAACTCATTAGATTCTACCCATTGCTTTTCATTCTTTCCACACCCTCCTGAGAACCTCTACCACAGCCAACTTTTGTTACAATTACATAAATCTCTAATTCCTTTTCGCTAACTATTTATTTATTATTCGTGCCTTTTTCCATCGCGGCGTTCCGTTCAGATATCAGTAGCCATTCTCTTCTTTTCTCCAAGAAACTTGTCGGCCTTATCATCACTTTTTTCTTTTTTCTTTTTTTTTATGACAACTCTTGTATCTGTTACCATTTTACTTAATCCGACACGTCTGCGTACATGTTACTCACCTCTTTCAAACTATCTATTAATCTCGGACTGCAGGAAGGCAGTCAAAGGAGTCACGCTCATCTATCCACCCCAGTCTGTTAATATCTATCTATCTATCTATCTATCTATCTATCTATCTATCTATCTATCTATCTATCTATCTATCTCAGCCCGTTCATATCTATCTATCTATCTATCTATCTATCTATCTATCTATCTATCTATCTATATCTATCTATCTTAATCTGTTCATATCTATCTAAAACTGTATATATTCTAATTCTTTTTTGAATCGTTTCATTTTATTCTTTGCAACTTGAAAAATGACCGGTTCATTTTTTTTTTAAAACTTGCTGCTTATTTTTGCATTTAAATTACATTTTGATTCTCACAAACTAAACTTAATTTCTCGATTTTTGCCCGTTAATTTCTTTAAAAATACTTCATGGGATTTTCCTTGCATATCTTTTTTATAGTCCGTCCTTCCTTCCTTTCTTCCTTCCTTCCTTGTTTGCTCTATCTTGCATTTACTTTTTACTACTTTCAAAAAATTTCGCCAGTTTTTGATTTTTCTTTCCTCTTTCAATTCTTTAAGTTATTTTCGTTAAATGTTTTTTCCATTTCTATTTTTTTTACATCTCATTTTTCTTCTTCCTTTTCGTTGTTTTTGCTCCTTCTCTTCACCTAATGTTTCCCTTTTCTTTTTCTATATTCTTTCATTTATTATCACTTTCTCCTTTTCTGCTTGAATACTTTATCCTTTTTATTTGTTCTTTCTCTACGGATTTCTTTTTTTTCTCTTTCTTCCTTCTTTTCTTTCCCACTCTCTTCCCCCTTCTTTTCTTTCCCTCTCTTTTTTAATCTTCTTTCCTTTCCCTCTCTCTTTTAATCTTCTTTCCTTTCCCTCTCTCTTTTAATCTTCTTTCCTTTTCCTCTCTCTTTTTAATCTCTCCGATTTGGCTTTAACCCTTCTCTCTTCTCTTTACTTAATATTGTTTTCGTCCTAATCAATATCTAAAAAATAGAAATACTTTTCATAAGTAAATTTATTTTACTTTCTCCTTCGTTCCTTTCCTCGCTTCAAAATCCCTCTCACTTTCTAATCACATTACTTACCGATTTTTCGCATTTTTCGCTAAACTTTCTCTCTGTCTTTCTCTTCTTTTCTATCTCTCTCTCTCTCTCTCTTTCTCTCTCTCTCTCAGCGATTAGCACAGAAAACAAACCCGTGTAAACTATTGCAGCCATTATCTTTTTTTTTATCAGTATGTATATCTCTCTGAAACTGTTAATTCTCAGCGGCTTGTGAAAATGTTTATTCCCTCATTCAGTCAGCTATTGATTTGTTTCCATGTAAAATTGATTCTTTTTTTTCTCTCTTTTGCTAGTGGTTACATCTTTCCTTCCGGGATCCCAGCATCTTACAAGGGTCGCTGAAGGCATTACCGGCTGATTTTAAGGCTTCTTCTTATAATTTTGCTGTGTTAGAGACGCGACTTTGATAGGACCGATCAGTAATAATGCTACAGCTGCGAATATTCAGTTTTGATGACGTCGCCGATGATGTCGATTTAGAAGAGGGCGACGAAGGGGAAGGTTGCGTTGTTCATGAAGAAAGACAGGATGAGGTAAAGTGATGGGGAGGGAGATCGGAATGAGTAGGATCATGATGTTGATGATGATGATTATAAAGTCTACGACAGCTGCAGAGCACCACAATGCGGTTATGTCTGCTGCTTCGGTTGCTGTTGCGTAAAATTGTTGACACAACGATATATATATATATATATATATATATATAAAGATAGATAGATAAATAGATAGATATGAACAGTGAGATAGATAGATAGATAGATAATGAGCATACAGAAGTATATAGATAAATAGATAAAAAATGAGCAAACTTAAAGAGAGAAAGATAGATATGAACAGACTAAGATAGATAGATAGATATAAACAGATTGATATGAACAGATTGAGATAGATATGGAGATGAATAGATAAATACATAGCTAGATATGAATAGACTGACATAGATAGATAGATAGACAGATAGATATATATTTGTAGATAATGAACACTTTATCTTATAAACGTAGTATACATTAAAACTATATTTTTAACTTATATATATATATATATATATATATATATATATATGTGTGTGTGTGTGTGTGTGATGCTCATATATATATATATTTCATGTTCACTTCTAGCACATCTTAAGACTATATTTCTTTGTAAAATGTATATATATATATATATATATATATATATATATATATATATATATATATATATAGTCTTAAGGTGTGCTATATTTATGGGATAAAATACTCAAATATCAGAGATAGTGTGTAAATATAAAAGTGAACATAGAAATCAACAATTAGAGGCGACAGGCCACGATTGCGTCTAGCATGAAATAGATTGTCGCCTTTAAGTGTTAACTTCAATGTTCACTTACATATATATATATATATATATATATATATATATATATATATATATATATATCTAACCTATTTTTCTTATTTCAAATGATATTTTTAATGAATATCTATATTCGTGAAGAAAATGTGTTTATATTTTACAGTAATTAATTCGTCTAGCAACCTGCAAAGGCAAAAGCAGGTTCGAATTCTGCCGGTAGATGCATTTTCTATCAATTTTTCTCGAATACGAAGGCCGATAGGCGAAAAAATCTTCTTTAAAATAAACGTAGCGTCTACTCAAATGCGGTTATTCACTAAAAATGTTTGAAGTAATATATATATATATATATATATATATATATATATATATATATATCGATAGATAAATAGATATACTGAGATATAAAGACAGGCAGAAATGAGCAGGCTGAGTAGTATAGATAGATATAATCACTTTGTTAGATATTTAACACAACCATTGATAGGCAGATAGATAATTAATGAGCTCATAGATAGATATTTTGATAGATTTGTTAGTAGAGAAAATAAGGAGGCTGCTTACACCGCGTCTTCATTCACTGAAATACGCTTGAACAAATGCGACACGCACATATGAAGAAACAAGTCATTTACGACACAATGGTGTATGATGCACAGTCCATTCACAGATTGAAGCGGGGATAATGCAGAGAATTTGCCGGTTTACCGTAGATAGAGTACTGGTTTTATAAAGAAATGAAGAACTATAAAAGTCGACCCAGTTAACAAATACCTAATTGATATCCACTATTTTTCGACATACGTACAATTGAGATGATGGAAGCACAAACAATACAGTCTAAATGTTTATGTCTATCTATCATTAGAAAAACATAAGTAATACACAAATGAATATCGTAAGGTACTTACTAAACTGAAGTTGATCTAACAAATGAGGATTGAAAGATCACATTGCGCCAGACTTTCAAATGTTGACAGCCAAACGAATTTGAAAATGGATATATGAAATGTCTGCTAGCGCTTTTAGCAGTTCGACAGCGACGAAAGACGCCCCCTCCACACACACGAGGCTCAAATTCGACTGGCGTTTTGTAAATAAATAATTTGCACATAATTTATTTACTAAACGCTTTTCTGAAGAGATGGACGTATTGTAAAGTTCCCGAAATAAATTATAATCAGATGGATTTCAAGGATTCTTTATTTTTCATTATATATATATATATTTATGTATGTATGTATGATTCTCTCCCGTTGATTTCGACGTATGAGGATCTGACAACTTAACTAATTGATTCAGTTATGAATTTTGTGCGTTAATCGTAACTGGCACTTAAGACCCGCTCGTGATTCGCAAAGGAGCCCGCATATGGAGCAAGAATGACGATTGTGGGATAAGATCACTGTTAGATTGACTGACCTTTTAGATCTTGCTCTCGTTTCTTGAAGGCGATTCAAAGTAGCAGATTGAAAACTACCGAGTCAACTAAAACTCGTTGGTCCCCACTCTACTCGCTTTGAGGATGTTATGAGGTATATTGGCAGCTGACAATTTGCTTATCAGCTTGTCTTTGTATCTAAGACATGGACGTCCTACATTCCTGTAGCCCTGATCTAACTGACTGTACATTAAGATTTTAGGTATCCTGTCATCAAATATTTTCAAGATATGACCAGTCCACCGCAACTGAGACTCCAATATTACACCCGTTAACAGGTCTACATTGGATGTCCTGTCTTGAAGGCTAACTCAACAGATGGGCACGCAGACAGCTCTTATGGAAAACATCCAGCTGGCATATATGTGATCTGTATGGAATCCACGACCCTGAGCCGTACAAATAATGGCAAGGACAACAGCTCTGTAAACCGGAATTTTCGTGCATATATATATATATATATATATATATATATATATATATATATATATATATATATATATATAAAGTCATCCACAGACAGGCTGTTTCGCTGTTTCACAGCTCTTCAGTGTGGCTTGACATCCGGTTGCCTCTAGCTAGGATCGAAAATTGGTGTCAATCGGAGATTCTACCACTAAGCCGTCGGCGCACGGTAGGGATGAAGGTGAATTTTAGCGTATTTATTTTTAGATAAACACACACAGTGACCGACAGTGACTCAATTCGCTTTTGCCGAAGAGTTCGCTATATCAGCCATAATAGTCACTGTTTACAAACCCACAGAGAGCTCACTGTTTACTTCCCCCGAGAACTCAACTGAAATTAATTTTTCAGGAGCCAATATAAAGTCATCTACAGACAGACTGTTTCGCTGTTTCACAGCTCTTCAGTGTGGCTAGACATCCGACTGAATTGGTGTCAATCGGAGATTCTACCACTAAAAACTGATGAGATATTTATGTAAGATTCGGCCTCATTCTGGATCGATACAGACTGATGTAGAAAAAGATAAGAAATATAAATAGCATTAGTTTTAATATTAAATAACAGAAATTAATTGATAAGCTATAGAAATGAATAGATCACTAGAAAAAAGAAAAATATGACTTTATTATTTTCTCCAAAGAAATAATGATGAACTTCAAGCGCGATTAAAAGTGTTAAAGTGCCTTTTGAATCACGGTTTTATATCGTCTCTGCTCCGTGTTGCGTTCTCATATTAACTATTCAGCCAACATGTCCTTATAATGGAGTGTTGTTGTATTTAATTGAAATCATTGTCGTCCGAGCAGTGGATAGATCTACTGAATTTAAGTAACGGCGTGTTCTTTGGCACAAGTTACTGTCTCGCCTCCGAAAGGATGCTTCTCACATCGTGCTGCAAATTAAAGTTGCAACTTCAGATAACTGGATATTTTATAAACGCGACCGAAATTTGCTCAAGTCAGAGAAAAAACTCGACAATAAGCAGAAAAAATTGAAAACACATGATTTTTATTACACGCTCATAAATACATCCTAAAAGTTTGCTGAAAAGTTAATATCGGCCTCCTTTCTATATTAACCACGATTACTCCTCACAAGGCCTGATTTATCCATTTTAGTTTAAAATTGAAGGGCTGTTTATTTTTTCTGTCATAACTTATAAGCAATATTGTGGTTTACGTCATCAAATACTTATTTGTGTCTGCTTTAACGAATAGTTAAAGGGTTTAATGTGTAATTGATATTTGTTGTCTCATCATTCACCCAGGTAGAGTTGAGAAGAATATTTTTTTTACAAGAGAGTGACTTTAGTGCTATCACGTCACAGATTCTTTAGCATACATCTTTAGGAATTGTCTCCCTGTTTATTTTGAATTCAGTGATTTCTTTCTTTTGAACTGTTTACTTTACCGAAGCTGGAGAGTCAGTCTACCTTGCAATTATACTCTTTGCTCTCAGGGATATAAAAATGGATGCCTACTTTTCCCAAGGCTGTTACTGTGAGGTTAATACAACAAAACCAACCGGTCGTTCAACACATTTCGCTGATTCCGTTTTTCGTGTCGATAAACCTCACGGGTCATGTACATCTGATCTACGATATTTGCATAATTCTAAGAAGTTTACACAGTCATTATTCTGGTTAATTCTTGCTACTGGCGGAAGCTATCCAAGAGCAAGTTGTCTTGTCGTATTTACAGATGAGATTAACGACTATTACTTTTTATCTTTTATTTTTCTCCAGCTGTTATGAAAGAGCAAGAACAGAACCCTGATAATCCCATAGATCAACGGACAAGCCATGAATTATTTGGATATTGTTTTGAAATATCTATTTATTGCGGTGAATAACAAACTTGTCTCGTCTGATGGTCGCCGATTACGCGAATACTGTAATCTGATGTCTTCCTCAATTTATAGGATATAATGTGTTGTATGTAGCAGCCTTTATTGATACAACGTGTCCTTTACACCGCAGGCAAACACGGCTCTCTACAGCTTTCTATACTTTGTCGCTCTAATGCCCGCTGCTTTACTATAGTTCCCAGTATACTTGCTATCGGCCATTTTTATCTTGCCTTCAATCTGTCTTGTGAATATCAAATTCTCCAAGACCTCTATCCCTATTATATACCTTAGAATTTTTGTTTATTTTTCTGATTCTAAGTACAAGTTTCCTTTTTATTTGTGTTTTTCTTAAAACTTCCTCATTACTCACATGTGCACTTCATGGTATTCTCAGCACCCTTCTTTATCTTTCATATACGAGGATTCGCTTTACAATGTTAAACTCATATTTCATTGCTTTTGAGAATTAAATATAAAGAATTTTCTGTTTCATTATATTCACTTAGTCTTTGGAAGGCATCACTTGCTCTTCCAGGAATCTTTCGGATTTCAGTATCACTTAAGGAATAGAGTTTCTCAAAATTTAATTTCAATAGACGCCAATGTATTTACCAATATACTGTTTTGTTTTACTTGAAGAAAAATAGAGTAATTTCTATAATTTATTTCTGAGTGGCTTACTGAAGCACTGGCAAAGATATAGAGATGGAGAAAGGAAGATTGTGTTGCACCAAAGATTTTGGATAGAGCTATTTATCTTATAAATCAGTTGTCGAAATATTACTTTATTCTCGTCTCGAAGGCAAATAAGCCTACTAATAGCAAAAGCGAAAGAAACTCTGTCTCAGCCGTAAGGCAAGCATCGTTTTAATTAATTCTGGCCATGCCTACATAGATAAAACGATAAACCAAGGTTTAGTCATCTTCTTTCGTTCCATTCTGCCGCTTCGTTAAGATTCCCTCAAGGTGTACTAATTTACCAGTCGAAATCAGCATCAAGATACCTCATAAACGGACAAGTTATCATTCATCCTCACAAAGACCTTGAGGGAAAAAAAACCAAAAAAAAACCCAAAAAAACGCAGGCTTTCACAAACATGTACGTTTTGTACAGCGTCCGCCAAAAGTGCATTGAGTTTAGTTTAGGGTGAAAGCTGTCATGATTGCACTTTACAAGAACTAGATCAGAGAATAAAGAAAGTATCATTTCTCAAACTTCATATATGCAACTTTGACAAGTTTTTTACGTCAGGGTCGTTTTATTTTCCACTGTAGAACTATTTCCCCACAAACACACCTTCACAGGTCTATTGTTATTTGATTGCTACTTCCATGGCAAATGTTTTTGATAAGGTTCACTGGCACCAACCCAGTCTTTTACAATCATAATCCGAATTACTATATCTACAGGATTGAATTACTCTCGTCCCATATGCATTCCTTGGATAGAAATGGCGTTTCTATCCGAAAGCTTCTTCCCCAGAGCAGCTACTTTGTAAAAGAAACTCCTCCTAAGTGGATGCTTCCCAAAAACACGACAATCTTACCTCTTCTGGTCTAATGTCCATTCTTATCTATCATACATATCCTCGTAAACTACACTTCCTACTTTTGCTCTTACGTTTATATCATAAACCTCACCCAGTTATACTCTATTTCAACTGGCTCTCGAGTCTTATATTCGGTAGACTTTCGTAAAGAAAATAATCTATACAATATCTTAAACTATTTTAACTCGACTCCAGAAAAATATGTTTTCATTAGGATTTTTTCTTTCTTGATTGAAACTGAACAGAATGAAGAAGGAAAGGTGTACAATTCAGTCTTCTCTTATGTGTCGTGTCCCTTCAGGACGTAATCAATCATGTCCCTCCACATCTTCCTGTCCATTGAAGCTGTTAATAAGTTTTATCTTTTTGTTATTTCTCCCAAGACCTGTTCTTTCATCCATTCGTTCAAATATGTTACGCGCTGCTTTCCTTTGTTCGTTTTTCCCTCAATCTGTCTTGTGAGTATCAAATTTTCTAAGCCGCCCTTCCTCATTACGTGCCCAGAAATTTCAGCTGCCGCTTCCTGATGTTAGATGATTTGTTTTCGTTTCCATTTGATCCAAAACCTCGTTGTTGCTCACATGTTCGACCCATGGTATCCTCAACATCTTTTTGTTTAACCACGTATATGTTGCTTCAAGTCTCTTCTTTATTTTTGAGGTGATTTTCCATCATTTGCTGCCATACAGGAGGACAGACATCACGTAACAGTTCTGTACTCGTTTCTTCGTTTCTAATGAATTTTTCCTGTCTCTTAATACTCTGCTTAGCTTTTGGAATGCATCTTTGTACATCCCAAACCGTCTTCGGAACTCAGTGTGGTACTTTCCGTCGTCTGTTAGAAAAATTCCAGATACTTATATTTTTGTACATGTCAGTAGCGATTCCATTATATTTGGCGGACCCGTCATTTGACTGAAGGCAGATATAGGGGCTCTTCCTGTATTCTCGTCGTATCATTTAGAAACGGTTGAAGTATGTCCAACCATTGAGGTCAAACAGAACTGGTCGACACACGAACAAAACATTTCAATATCTACGCAATTCATGGTTGAAACTACAACATGCGTTTGAGTTAAACATGCAAACATCCTGCAAATTTTATTTGTTTTATTTTTAAATATCTGATAATTAATTAAAATCTAGCAGATTAAAATTCATATATAATAAAATTAGAATGAATAAAATTATATACAGTCAACCCATTAAATGAATATAATAATGAATATATTTTTCATAGATATATATTATCTAGTTTGTTAATTTAGTAACGTTCTTAATATTGAGGATTATACCGGCACACACACATATCTATATATATTCATTTAAATGTTACTTTTAGGGGTTATCTAAGTTTAAGTAAACGCTATGATTATTTCTTAAACAGTATATTTATTTATTTTGTCTGCCAGCTTGAATATT
>CAHIKZ030004396.1:2882500-2922500 GCA_903632075.3 Acanthosepion pharaonis
ATATTTATATATATATATATATATGTTTTTAACATGAATCTTTTAACATTCCTTGTGTTGGTCAAACAGTCTCTTTTAAGTTGTTATTTGAGATAAGAGCTGATGGATCTATGCTTCTATGAATTCCCCTGGTAAAAGGCTCAAACACTAATATTCCATGGTTATAAATTTAAAACAGGTTTTTTTTTAATTTGTAGGTTTGATGAATTGGATCGTCATTACGATTCCAATATAATAAATTATAACCATGGAATATTAGTGTTTGAGACTTATATATATATATATATATATATATATATGAATGTTTTTGTATTTATAGGAAAGGAGTGCGAAATATTGGATGATACAGCTTTTTTAAATTATGATCGGTGCGAACATAGAAATAAATATTTATTCATATTGAGTGCCAATCATCACATCTTGTTCTGGTGATCTTTCAGACATAAAACTTGTAAACTCCTACAGTGCGGATGTCTATGTCCACAATATTTCTTTTTGCGTTTCCCTCTTTCTTTCCATTTTTTTCTTTCTTTCCATTTATCCATCTCGGTTTAAACTCAGGACCGAGATAGTTACTCGGTAGTACGTTGAGATAAAGTACCTTTAAAAATCCATGATTCTATTTGTCCTATCGTCTAAAAAAATCTTCTGCCAAGACTTGTCATTATTTGCATGCCACGTTCGAGCAAAAATCGTCAATAAATCAATGAGTAGTCGTCTATGCGGATTTTTTCTAACATTACCGGCCACGTAATATGTACGGCCAAAAGCTGTTACACCCATTTTCAACGTTGACAGGAACCAGTCGCGATACGTGTGTGGGTATTTGTTTTCGTTAATAAATATTTGGACATTCTGTTGTATTTGTGGACATCTTTAAAGCCCAGAGTTACATAAAGAGTTACAATGCAGGGGAGAGAGAGAGATTGATAGAGAGAGTGAGAGAGATAGACGACCATGATTCCTTATTTCTTTTTGTATTCTGTTGCCAGCTTATTGTTGTTTTATGAAACAATGTCGCTGTATCTTTCTCTTGGACGCTGTCGCATTTTTTTCTCCATTCTTTATTTTCTTTTGATTCTTAATTCTTTCGTATTTGCTTTTCCTACATTTTTCTACAGTTTCAGTTCCAGATTGTAAATAGTTTTATAAATCGCGTCGTCCTATTGAAGAGGTTAGCCAGTTAGTTTATGATAATAATGTTACTTCTGAACGGATGCTGATACTCATCGTGTGTCACATAATTTTAGCCTTACACTTGATCAAGATATGAAAATGTCTGTAATCTTTTATCCGTGGCCTTGTGCCAAACTAATAAAACTTACGTAAATATTGGTAGCATAGGAGAGCGCAGTAAAATTCTAAACAAATTAATCTTGAAGATCATTACTGCTAGTCTGAATTCGGTACTCACTCAGAGCCTCATACATTTAGCCTTATGCCAAACTAAGCTAAACGTAAATAATATCGATAGAGTCCATCTTTAATCATGTATTAGTCTCTTTAAACTTAGTTCAGCTACCGACTCAGAGCTTTTAGCCAATTAACCTAGCTAGAGATATTAGCAGTAGCTCTTTGAAGTCCACTGTTGGATACAGGTTTTTCCCAAATCTCTCATAACGATCGTGATTCTGATATTCTTTGTCATGTCTGACCGGCATATCCCTAAATTTCATCTTTTCGTATATGTCTATATCTTCGAGGGAAGATATTGTTATTGCTTACATTATTTACATTATTCGGACTGTTATCCTCATCTTCATTGCCGTATTCACAATTTTTCAGTCTTTGTAGGCTCTGGCCTTCTACAGGCGATTGAAATTTCAAACCGAATTCTATATTTAGTCCACCGGAGTAGACTGTTCTAGATCCACGTGTCATGCATCTTACAAATGTCTCAGTTATTTCCCTTTAACACAACTCTCCAATTTTTTGTTTCACCAAATCTTTGAGTCTAGTCAACGTATTTATCGACTGGACTCTGTGTCTTTCAGGGTTCTGTTTGAAAGTTCAATCACCTGAAGAAGTCCGGGGATTATAACCGGTGAAACGTTGTAAATATGCCAATGAAGATGAGGTTAACAATCCAAATAATGTAAATAATGCAACTCATCTTTTCACTTTCCGTATTTTTCTACTGAATTTGTTATAGATTGGTTAGCTTACCAACCAGTCTTTAACTACTTCATATTCTTTCTTCTCACTTTGTGTTCCCTAAATCTCTGTTTTTGTTGCTTAATGACTTGCTGTGTTAGTCTCATCTTTGATCGAGGTTGCCATCTTTTTCTTGGAATTATCACTTTCATGAAGCTTTACAAACGTTTTTCTCTGTTTTAAACTTTGTTTCTAAGTAATTTTTGCTAGTTTCTGTGTTTCGAGCTAGCACGTCAAACGAGACATTTATACATTTTTATTATACACATTAATTTATTACATACTTCCCATTCTAAGCATAATGGCCTGGTTCTTTAAAAATATATTTCATCTAACACAAGCGCCGAGTGCCACTCAATGTAGAGGGTAACTAAATAAGGTTGCTGCCGAGGAATCAAAGCAGCAGAACTCTTTGAGTCAGAAACGTTATGTTTGAGCAGTCGGGAGAGATACCATATCAATCTCGCTCGTCTGAGGACCCTCGGGGACCAAAGTCTTCTCGAGGAATAACTGACATCTCCTAGTTCCAAATCTTATATGGTTAAAGTAGCACTGTATAATTAAGGACATATCTGTAGGGAGATTGGAACTGGACATATAATTACGATTTGAGGAGTGGACATCAAACTAAATGGATGTTATTTTAAAGATTTATATAAAGTTCATAAGATTGGCTTTTGTTGAGTAACTGTGACAAAGCCGTATCCGTGTCATGATCTTCTAAAAAGTAAGGCTAGTTTTACTTCTTTAGAGTAGGGTGAGAAGTTTTCCCTGGCCATATAACTGATATTTTTGCTATTCTAGATATAAAAGTTTCAATAATTTTAATATTTTGTGTGTACAATTGAGGAGATAAGTTCAAGTTAGTGATTAAAACAAAAAAAAAATTCCTAATAAACAGTCACAAAGTTTGTTTGAAAAGTTTCTTATATATAAATACGATGTGTCATATGGACAATTGATAGTCTCAAGTCAACAAAAAAAAAGTAAAGAAAAAACGATGAAGCCGCACCTTTACATTGACGCGTGAAGTGAAAAATCAACGAGTACCGATAAGATTTCCTGGCAAAAAATATTCTCCTCGGTGGAACGTGGGTCTGCATGGACTGTGGAGTCCCTTTCACTCAATTTCCTCTCCTCGTCACTGACAAGTTGTCGGCAACATTTTCCCACTGGGGACAATAAAACTGGCCAATACAGACAATATATATTGTGTTATTTAAATACGACAAAAAATTAATTTTCTTCTGGTGAAAAAGACAATTTTTGTGTTGACCTGAAGACAACCGTCGAGACTAACATACCGCCCCAACCGATACCGATAAAAAAAACAAAAAAAAAAAAACAAAAAAATCAACAACGAATGTAGTCGCCAAACATTAGCTCGAGACATATACTTAACCACGTATAATGTCAAGATTATGTTACATAATTACTTAGGGTATATTTATCTCTCTACATCCGTTCCTCGATATCCTTCTAATGGTCGTAAAAAGAAGCTATTTCTAACCATTTTAATGTGTCTTTCTAATGTAGTCTTCAGAGCAAATGATCTAAGTTCAGACTGCGAAAAAGTCAAGATTTTGAATTCTGATTTTTGAAGCAAATAGGATTTGGCGCTACACACTCTATTTACACTTCATTACTTATAACATTAATGTCCTTGAGATTTTAGATACTTTAGTTTATAAGAAGGTTTCATTTTGTGTTTGGTTTTCTTTCTAGTTGCGAAGATTTAAAACTTATCTCTGTTTCTAATGTCCTCCGTTCCAGCATTTCTCAGCATCCTTTTACTGCTTGTGTATTTGAAAATGCTGTGATGTTGATGATGTGTGAATATTAATCTACTTCATACTTACGCCTGGCATTAATCTCAGTCTGTCTGTCTTTTTCATCACCTTTAGTCCGTCTCTTCATTTTATTTCTCCCTATTTGGTTGAGAGAGTTATGTCCCTTTTATTTCGTGATCATTCTAACAAATTCAATATTCATAATTTGTTTTCGCTTATAGACAGTGGAAGCATTCTTTATTGACCACCAGACAATAGACAGTTTTTAATGTTAGGAAAACCAGATACCTGCTCAAGATGCATCATGCAATAATGCACTTCATGGTACGTGGTTGTGAAATTGCGTTATGTTTGGCTTTTCCGTAGACATCAGCATGCGCCTCTGATCATAATCGTTTTATTGCAGTGGAAATGTAGATCCTGCCGAGCGAACACGCGGTCAGCAGCTCTCGGTGATCAAATAGAGTAGGCTAAAAAAAAGGGGGTCTTTTACGCTACTACACAGTATTTCATCATTGAATAAATGAAGAGATAATATACAGAAAATGAAGATTCTATTCATATTTCTGTATGGTAACACACACACACACACAATCATAAAAATATTATTGCACGCATGCATGCACACACATACAGACGCATATATATGTGTGTGTGTTTGTGTGTGTGTGATAAAATATAGCAATAAGGTATGCTATATTTATGGGTTAAGTGTTCAACTTCAGGGATAGAGCGATTTTAAAAACAAAAGTGAACACAGAGGTCAACACCGAGCAGTGGCAGGCTGCTTCATGCTTGAACGCAATTGCCAAGCCAAGCATAAAACAGGCAATCACCGCTTAGTATATATATATATATAAATATATATATATATATATATATATATATATATGTGTGTGTGTGTGTGTGTGTGTGTGTGTGTGTGTGTGTGTTTCTAAAGGTTTTGGTGTGTAATAAAGAAGAAAATAAACAGCCCTTTTCATGGTTCTACAAATTTAAATATATTTTTATTATTGTGTCTTAGTTTTCTTTCAAACCGAAAGAAATTATTAAAAAGACTCTTTGCGAAACAAATTCATACAAATTTTTATTTTTACTTTCTTTGCGATACAAACGAATCAACCGCCTTTGTAAGATAAAAATAGAATCCGCCTACATGTGAGAATGTGTGTGGCACGTATTTAGGGTGTTTTATGTATGCGTATAATTTCCTAGTAGGAGCTATAAGCAGCCAGTGTACGATAGCTGCATTGATATTACTTCTAAAATCTGTGTTAAATCTGTTCGCATGTCTTTTGTGTTTCTTAATCAATATCGCTAAGTCTTTTTTGTCATATAGTGTACTCAAATAAATACGCGGAAATGTGAAAATGATAATTTCAACTTCTATAGCGAACGAATAGCCCTAGTGAAAGGTCCATGATAAAACTGAAAAACTAATTTAATAACTTAACATTTCATATATTTATAAGAAAAATTAGGCTGCAGAAATCTAAAAGTTAGATTTTACTAAACTCAGAGTTTATTGGTTAATATTTTCCCCAAGGTTTAGATATCTATTATAAGGAGAGAAAATATTGTTGATCATTTTCTGAAGTGAGCTTTCAAATTTTTGTATCAGACGATAACATTGTTGTTTGAAAATTCAAAGACTACAGCGCGTTTCATATGACGTTGTCGAGTGGTTAATATATGTGAATGTGAAAATTCAAATCGGAACTTACGTTTCGCACAAAAATGAGTCGACTTCTGTGTGCGACGGTTTTGTACAAAAATGAGTTTCCAGTGACAATACGTAAAACTACTGCATTTTCTTCAATTTTTTAACAGAGTTCCATATATATATATATATATATATATGGCAAACTGGAAAAAGTTCTTGTGATATGTTTAATCGGACTGGGCTTTATTGCCATTGCCACGTCTACATATGCGGACCAAACAAGAAACACATGTAGTTCATGCTCCTACTCGCGCTCATAAACGCATCATTTATATGTACCCGTTTTTCTTATATGCCGTTTCTATGAACACTAATGTTTATGTCCCAATCCTCATAAATTGGACACAATTGTAAGTGGAGGTAATATGCTGTCTATGCAGTCCACCAATAGCAGTGGTTTACCTATTTCACGTCGCTAGCGAGTATTGTATTTTGATGATGTTATAAAGATTGCCATTTCATTTCCAACCTCCGTTTGGTTATTTCTAATTCACTAACATTTTCTTGATTTCATCAGTTTTCCTACTGGATATTTTTCATTGTGTTTTTTTAATTATTATATATATATATATATATATATATATATATATATATATATATATATTTGGATTTTCATAATTATTACTACTATATTTTCTAGGAAATGACTTGAATTTCGCAGTCATCAATTAATAGCAACTTTGCGAGCCTAAATTTGACAGTGGATCGTTGAGAGGATTGGCAGCTAAAGAGAAATGACAAGAAATTGCCTATCAGAAATGTCTGGAAATTGGAAACAAATTATTGGCAGATACGACAGAATTCTAAAGAAATTCATTGATGTTCTTGGATTGCTTCAGTGCCAATCTGTTTAAGGGAAGTTAAAAATCACGCTAATATGTGTCTTGTATCAAAAGCAAAATTATACAAAACGAACTTTTTTTGTGAAGAAAAATTCATGTCTAGAAGTGAATTTGCCAAGGATTTTAACGAGAAGAAACAACACACACACACACACACACACACACACACACACACACACACACACATATATATATATATATATATATATATATATATATATATATATATATATATATAAAAGTGTACGAGAAGGAACACTAGGATTACACCGTTCAAAACATTAATTTAAAAATAGTGCTCAATATATAAATTAGAGCCGTAAATATTTATTTATCTTATGCAGTGTTACATTAGAACATGCACATATCCACTACAAAATTGTACATTTTTGTTTCAACGTCAAAAAAAGGTTTTCCTTTTCCTATCCGGGAGTGCATACGTATGTATGTATGCGAGTGTGCGAATGTAATTATAGTGTTTAAAATGGGCTATATTTATCAGGGTAAGGTCTTGGTGAGACGTCTAAAAAAAGTTTTCCCCTTAACATTGCATTTGCCAGAATAAGGTTTATATATATATATATGTATATATATATATATATATATATATAAGGTTTATATATATATATATATATATATATATATATATATATATATATATATATATATATATACCTTTTATTCTGGCAAATGGACATTAATGTATGATAACTCTCCGTTGCTAAATACTGCCTTAGTATGTCACAACGTGTATCTATTGCGCATATATTTCACTAGAATTGCTAAAGCGAGAATAGACTGCTTAGTATTATTTTATCTCTGCCTGCCTATGCACCTTAAAAATACTGACATATGTAACGGACGCTGTTATTAATGTAATCATATGGCATTGGCTCATTTGATAATACTGTTTCATGTCTATGTTCGACATTAGCACGAGTTGTTCGAATCTACGTAAAATGTATATATCGAAAGCTGACAATTTTGGACGGCAGTTACTACTAAATGAGTTTAAAATTGTATGATTTTGTAACGTAATACAAACTAAACATGTCCAAGGGGGAGAGGTAACTTGTTTCACAGGTTTATAGCTAAGGAAAGAAGGTAAAAAAAATAAAATAAAAATAAAATGAATCTCAATGGAGATGATTCATTTGTAGTTTTCTATTTTTTCAGATAAATCTGTAAATGTTTTTCCCACTTATTTAGCGTCGATTTGCGGATGTAAGGGGAAATCCGTGCTAAAATAATTCATTAATATTTCGGTTTTAAAAAATTAACTAATGAACAATAATTGTTTTTTTCAACAGTAAAGTCATTTTACATATTCAACTTAGTGATACATCGAACTACGTTTAGTTTTAAAAATAACAGTTCTTGCGATGAACTTGCTTGGTTTAGACGATATGCACTGTCCTTGATTGTTTATATATATAGATATATACACGCAAACACGTATATATTTATACATATATATATGTGTATGAATGTATGTCTGTGTGAGTGCATACGTGTGTATGCGTGCGAGTGTGCGAATGGTAATTATATTGTTTAAAATGGGCTATATATGTCGGGGGAATGTTCTTAATAGTGTGTGAGAGCGTAAATATATCAACAGTGACTAGTAGTTTCACGCCTTAAGAGTTCATCATATTTTGGACACTTCGATGTAATGTAAAAGTTAGCAAGATTGTCCTACAAGATCAATTACAATTTGCGCTACATACTTACGGCCTTGTGCCACATCTAAGTTACGTATACTGGATCACGATTCTCATTAGAGAGCTTTATGTTCACTTAAGATATAAAACTGGCATTAACCATTCGTTATATATATATATATATATATATATATATGTGTGTGTGTGTGTGTGTGTGTGTGTGTGTGTGAGAGAGAGAGAGAGAGTAACTTAGTTGGTGTTACGATTATTATTTTATATTTCTTAATTTTTTAAAAAAAAGCAACAACAGAAAATTCGTTGTTGTGACGTGTATTATTTCATTAGTACCAAATGGGACCAAAGAACTCAATTTTACTTGCATGCAAAAGATTTTATTATTATTTAAGTTATTATTAAAAATGAAATCTATCTATCTATCTATCTATCTATCTATCTATCTATCTATCTATATATATATATATATATATATATATATATATGTCAGTGTTGACTCTAGGTAATCACTGTCAGGATCATTACAGTTTGTAACTAAGTATGCTATCGGTATAACTTAGAGACAAACGTGATACCTTTACTAACTAAAATATATAATTTGAAAATATCTCCGAGCGTAAAATTAAAAAAGAATCACATGTTGCAATTTTAATATGAATTGTAAACATTCTGTAAACATTAATATTTATTTCAAAATTTTTTCCAGACATATAAGAAAAAAGAGTGAGGACAAAGTCTTTGATATCTGCTAATAAACCCCTTTTCATTTTTATTCTTTTATAGCCTGGTCGTCAAGTCATAGAATTTAAGCCGGGCTAAATTTAATTTGCCCTTTTCTCAAAAGATACATTCCTCTAAAAAAAACTTATACTGTACGGAATAAATTATTTCATTCTCATTCAAAACCTCGAGAAAAGTTAGGCGCAGAGAACGATTTTCATTGAGCCAGGGTTGCCAGGTTAGCAACGTTAAAAATATATTAATATATTATACTAGCCATTATCGTTGCTTTCATGGTTCAAGCCGAGTAACTCTTATTTTCATTTTGCATCAAAAATTGCAGTGAACGTTTTATTATAAATTAGCTTAAAAGACGCCATATCAGGTAGCCTTTAAGCTAGCACCTGTGGAGGATTCTTGGTTTGGCAATCATGACAATGGCCAGGGAGGAGTAGATGCTATAGGCATCAATAAACTACAAAATAGCTCAAAATTGATCGCTGCATTTAAGTATTGAATTAATGTTTAAGCTTACTTTTTAAAAGTTCAACGATAATTCTTCTGCTGCCACTTAAATTAAAAACGATTCGATGTACGTATATCTTTATTTTCCGTACAATTATTTTTATTTCATGGGTGCAAAACAGGGGACAATATATAAGATAAAATTAATATAGTGTAAAGATGAGAAAACAGAAATTAGAATTAGTTAAACATTCAACATTTGAAGAAACATAAGAGCTAATTAAATAAAACCTATATCATGGAATCTAGATGAATAAATGCGAAATTAGAGCTCAATTACCTAACTCTGCTTTATAGTAATTGCTATTTATTGTATTTAAAAATACATTTGCAGCACAAGGCCAAAACGGGGAGGGGTTGAGATTGGTCATCACTAACTATCTTCTACCTAGCTAATCTGATCCACGACCCATTCACACATTACAATTTCTACATTTACCATAAGAACGCGTCTGTCACCAATCAATCACCCATACACCATAATACCGCATTCTCTCGAGGGGAACCTACAAAATGCCCCCTGCCATAAAAATCAAATGATTATAAAATATATATTTAAAAAAATTATGGATGAATAGAATGAGAGGGGAGGGAATGAACCCCAAAACAAACTAAACATAAACAGAAACTAAACATAACTGATAGTTAGGAGGGCCAGCCCAACCCTCAAGAAAGAGAGGCCGCTGTATTCTGCGCATTTAGACAAAATCAAGAGGCTCTCTCGCTAAGGGAGTGGGAAAGGAGAAAAATATACGGATATGGGAAATATAAAAAAGGGCCCAAAACAAACTGGGGAGGTTGGGAGTCGCAAACTGAATCATAACCAAAGAGGCAGCCGGAAACAGGCAAGGAACAACTCTTACTCCCATTAACTTGATACACAAAAGCTTGTCTATCTAACAAAGGGGAGGACTCCGCAGGAAACCACAACGATGTGACGTAGGTTGACCTAAAGAGAAAATCAATGCTAGCCTCGTTTAAACGAACCAAGCTCGCCTCTTTTACCCACCTTTCGCTGAAGACTGTCGAATGCAAGCGTTCTCTTTCAGTTCTAATCTCCATCTTGTGCTGATGCTCAAAGAATCGGACTAGATCCTGATGAGAAAGACAGTTGCCTCGCAAAACTTCCTTCTGTCGCGTCGTCCAAATCACCATTCGGGGCGTGGACAGCAGCGTCAGAAACACCATTCGTTTCACCCCGGAATATGGGGGTGACATATTGTCACACACCTATGCGCGATCAAACTTTTCGGGAGCGAGACAAGCCGTCAACTCGCCGACATGGTTCCATAAGGGTCCCCCGCCATAATCCGGGAACAATGGTGCGAAGCCGTTTCCTCTAAACCAAGACCACACCGTTCACAATCTGGCAAATCCGCCAAGCCCCATATGAAGACCTTGTCATTGAGAGGCAGCCGATTCCGAGCCAATCGCCAGGTAAGCAAAAACTCAGAGTTACTGAGATAATCCGCCGCTGGCACCCAAGAACAGAAAGAGCGAAACTCCTCCTCCGACAAGTCGAGCTGCTCAAGTAGGGAATCCTTCGCGACCCCCTCCACTAAATGACGATAGAAGACCTTCTTAGGATGATAAAGGTCACTGGACCGAGAAACAGCCAAAAAGACCGACCGATACTCGCGAAGGAAATCCAATTTATCCCGGGGTTTACGATGGCGCTCAACCCGCGAGATGGGGTGGGGACTTATCGTAAGGAAAGGGAACGCATCCCTAACAATCCCCGCCATAATCGAATCTCCTGTCAATGCGTGTTGTAGGAAAGCCAACCTCGAGGTAAGTTTGTGGCTCACCAAGTGTGGCATTCCCCCCCCCCATGATACGGACGTTGTGCACAGACTCGTCTGTCGACCTGATGCACGCGTCTCTTCCATAAAATGGAGGATAGCGAGCGCTCAAGCGGCTCTATTTTATAGTAATTTATACGGCGTTTACTCGTTCCCTACGAGGACGAGATGTGACAAAAGGTCTTTTTAAAATGGGGACCCTAGCGCGTACACCCGGGCAAGGGTCAAAATTGTCCACAGTCCTCGCAACCTATGCGAGCACCGATCCCTCCCTCTGGTGCAATGTGATGGCGCGGCCTCGGGCAGCTGTTCCCCAGGGCTGGGCACCTCTCAGTATTATTTTCTCAGTTGCCCCTCTGTCTAACAGAGAAGCCCCTGAGTGCACTCTGCCCAAAGACAGAAACACAACTGAGAGATGATTAATAATACGTAAAAAATACTTTATAGTAATTTATGCTCAACATCTGTATTATATATTATATACTTCTAGACATCATCACTCTTCAGGTTTAACTAATATTGATTTTTAAAAAAGTTTATTTAATTGATTAACTGTCCTTTGTTACAGTTCTTTTATTCGAGAATTGTTTTGATTTTCATATAAAAAATAGTTCTGTTTAGGAATATTGTCTTATGTAATGCAGAAAAGTGTTTGAAATTTGTATTTTACTTGCCCTTCAACAAGCATCTATTTGTAAACATTCCTTAAATACAACAAGCCAATTTATGAATGAAATGTTCATTTAAAAAATTTGTTTCAAAGATTTCAAGTAGTGAATGTGTCTTACTTTGCGAAGCCTGCTAGTATGATATATATATATATATATATATATATATATATATATATATATATATATATATATATATATATATAATTTAATAATTTCAGTTGAAAAACTGGATTTTCCGAAAAGAAATGGTCATCCTAAGCACACTGCAAAATCTACGAAGAAATGGCTTGCTGAAAATAATGTAAATATCCTGAAGTCAGTACTCCGAATTAAACTCAATCGAGAATCTGTGTCGTTATTTGAAAATCCAAATCCAATCGAGAGCTCCAACAAACATCCCGGATCTGAAGCTGACATGCGAAGAAGAATGGAACAAAATACCAAATAAAATTTGCAAATCATTAACAGAGAACTGCAAGAAGAGGTTGATTGCTGTAGAGGGGAATAACGGCTTTTCTCCAAAGTATTAAATGAAGATTATGTATTTTTTTGTATTGCATTATTTCACCTATTAAAATGGATAAATGAGATTTATTTCTACTAAATCAATTTTTTGTTTTCTATCTATATTTAATTATTATATGTCTGTGTACATTAAATTATATGAAAAGTGTGTTTATTCATTAGTTGGAAATACAATAAATTAAAAATTTATGTGTACGAATATTTGTTTCCCCTCACTATATATATATATATATATATATATATATATATATATATATATATATATATATATATATATATATATTTGGGGAGCAATCTTTCTTTTATCCGTCTGGATAATTACATCTGTTACACAACTACATGACATGCTTATCCAGACGTCTTACGTTACACATATCTGATCACGGCTCCATTAGAACCCATTTAAACACACACAAAAACATTCCAGACTCCATTAGGAATATACTAGTAGAAAACACAAATATATTAACTGCATCAACCTGTAAAAAGATTAAAAATAATGGAAGCTTTAATAATAAAAAAGAAAAAAAAAACTCTTAACAATATTAACTACAAACAAGGCCATAATGTGCTAACCGTATTTGGAAATTAAATATCGCTATAACACACTAAGACATACACATAATGCACACACTCAATTAAGCTGAAAAATCGAATCATCCTTGATAATGGCTAAAGGTATAGCCGAAAGCGCTCGGAAATATAAAACATTTGGACAGCTTTTACACACCCTTTGCCCAGAAAAGAACACGAGAAAAATTAAATAAAACGCTTAACCACAGTACCTTGTCTATCGTTTTTATCGAAACATGCATATATATATATATATATATATATATATATATATATATATATATATACTAATATTAATAATAAATTTTTTTTTTTCTTTACCTTTCAGTACAACTCATTTCATTCTTTCATTGTTGCTGTGTATCATATATATATATATATATATATATATATATATATATATATATAGTAGAAAAGAAAGTTTTGTAACTTAATGAAAACAATATTGACACAACAGATATTTATTTTTTAATCCCACTTCATCCTTGTCAATGCACTTAATTCCGTACTATATATTAATCATAGACCGAAAAGTGTAAATTTTAGATGTAAATTCATCTAATATGTCTGTATTAGAAAAAGAAAATATTGATCGAACTTAAAATGTGTGGGTGGGTGGGCGTTTGTGTCTCTGTGTGTCTGTGTGTGTGTGCGCGCGCGTTTCTCTACCGAGCGTATTTTTAATCTTCCTTTATCTATCTCTGTATTATGTACAACCATGTTTTATTATTTCTAGCAGTGCCTTCAGTAAATGTCATTGAAACACTCCATGTATGCACTTGTCCGAAGGATGTTTCTTTACTGTCTATGCAAAATGTGAAGTGCAGGTTTGATTTTAAACCTGCTTCTGCTGATCACAAAAGAACTAACTCTTGTTTAAATCAGCCTTACCTACTAATCGATGAATCAATAATAAAATCAACGACATGGATTTTTCTACGAAAATTTCAGTTAAGCTATGCAAGCTAAAGTCAACAGTCAAATGAGTGACTATTAAATTTGTCTGTCTTTAGATGTCATGGAAGAGCGATATGTCTTTCCTCCCTAAAGATGTCGACGGATACGAGATCTTCGAGAAACACAAACGAAACGGAATGAATGTCAAGATATCCGATGAAAAAAGTAGTAATATTTACATTATTCAGACTATTGTACTCATCTTTTTCGCCATATTTATTACAATGTTTCGGTCGTTTTACGCTCCGACCTTCTTCAGGTTCTTGGAATGTCGAACTGAACACTTTTTATTGCATAAGATTGTTTGGCAAGAGGTATCCTTCCATTGTACAATATTATCTTTTAATTAAACTGAAGCAGAACACTTTCAACGTAACGCTTCGTTAATGGGAACAATTTTGCTGCCAATATACGCCTGCATTGCTGGTCCTTCTATGTTCTTGTAACTAATAATATGTGCCATCTTTTATATTCCACCCAACACAAAACGAAAACTTCTGTGGACGAGTTTGTTGGTGATTCTTATTTTGTGATAGCCACTGTCTTTTGTATTCTCTGTTGACTTGTAAAATCCATTTTTTACCACCTGGGATATAGAAATGAAAGCTTGGCACACGCGATTAAAACATTTCTGTAGATGGTGGAACGAAATCTCACGATTAGCCTAAATTCATTCTTTGCAAGCTTTCCCAATTCGCTTACGGCACTACATTTTTCATAAATTTCTGGTACTTTGACCTGAATCTAATTCAGAATTTTCTTTTAAAAGTCCATTCAGAGTGGGTCGATCTCAAGAGGTGGCCGGCTTTCGGATATATAAAAAGGTGACATGTACGAATATTCAATGCATCCGTATATGCTGCACAAATTTTTTTTTTTTTAAATGCAACTATAGAAAACATTTTATTTTGGCAATTTATATGGTAAACAATGGCAAATATTTTACTTTTGACATTTATAATCCTTTATAGAGTTAAAGGTTTATATGTATTAGAAACGACAAATCTTGACGTTAGAAATTCTAAGCCAATCCAAGACGAAGTTTCCGACTCTTTAGCTTTGTTTCTTCTATGGTTGGTTGACTTCTAATTAATAGCGGTGAAATAAGTAATTCCTTATTTCAGTTTTCTTCCTGTGTCTACCTGTATGGAAAACGCGTTCCTATAATTTTGTTAACCTTGAATAAATTCTGTTAGAACATGTATTTCTCTTAGGATCAACTCGCTGTGTAGGTTTCATAAACCTGGTGAGAAAATAAAACATTTTCATACTCTTCTTTCTAGATTTATCTATTTACTAATTTTTTTTTCCGTTTGAAGGCTGGTTTCACTAATGGCTACGGATTACTCTCATATCTTTCCAGTGTAAATGAAACCTTTCTTGTATTTCAAGTAGCTTTTTTTTTTGTTATAACCTTTCTAATACTTTTATATCCTGATTTCAGATGCAGCATTGCAATTACACCCGACTGATGTACTGCTAGTTCTACTTAAAAACTTGTTTTCAGAAACGTTAAGTTTGTTTTCAAAAAGATGAAATTTGTTTTCATTAACATTGTTGTAGCATACTTACGGACTTCACTCACTTGTAGTGGTTGTCTATTTCTTCTGCGCGCCGCTGGCGGATCTTATATGTGTTGTTTATGTCTTAAGTATTATCGTTCCTTACCAACCTTCGGGTGATTATTCTATTCAGTAAGCTGTCCTAGTTTACAACAAACATAAAAGTACACAAAAAATATTACGTGTTTAATGTATTAGGTAATGTATAAATAATTTTTGTTACAGTAAAGCAATTGCAATGATGAATGTATCATTCTTAGTAACCATTCATTGAATATACTATATCAAGTTATGAAAAGTGGGTTACATACAACAATGTTCAATAAAAAAGGTAGTGAACTGAGAAGAGTAAATCTCCACAAATCTTCCATATTGAAGAAAGGTAATATTCTGTGTGGTGGGGCCGTAAATGTATTATTCATTTTGAGTTCTTAAAAGGCAATAAAAATTAAATGCACATTTATATATCAAGCAGTAGAAATGTGTCTATGAGGATCTTATTAAAAAAAGCCCTGCGTTTTTCAAAAGGAACGAGGTTGTCCATCTTTATGATAACGAAAGTGTGAATAAATAACAAAAAATAATGATAGAAACACATTTCAAACTCTTCGTTTGTTTTACCACATCCGCGACTTGGCACCAAACGATTATTACCGTTTTGTTTACTGCAAAACGCTTTGATTACGAAGACTCTCTTTAATGAAAACAAGATTCAAGAGAAAACTTTTTCACATCAAAACCTTTGAAATATTACTCAAAAAGTATTGAATAGCTTCCAGGTAAGTGGCAACAAATCCTTATAAATAATGATGAATATATCCGTCCTGATGGTGTGAGGCCTTGACGTGGTAGGACGGCTTGTGTGCTTCAACGACCCCCAGAGCTATGTGGGCGGGGAATTAGGCTCTTACCAGGTTCAACCAAGCTCAACAGGTCTGGGGGTAGGAGCCAGTCGGAAGACACACCCTGGTCCTCCAGGTTGGGAGTTGTGCAGTAGGCAAACCACCTCTAGTCACTTAAAAACTAACTTGTTACAGAAACCCCAACGATATCTTCAAACGACATGGCCGAGGAAGAGACCTTCCAAAGTGGAACGTATGACGCGTTCTCGTGAAAATCCCCCGGGGAAGGCAAGCCGGCACGAGAGGATCGACCAGAACAGGGTCCGTTGGGTGTGTTGTTGCGGCTCTATGTTCCCCCAAGGAAATAAGAGACATAATGATGAATGACGAATATATAATTGATTAGAATGTATTTTATGTTGGTAAAGAAGAAAATTGATAAAATGGTTATTATTTAGTTCTCAACCTGGCCTAAATAACCTAAATAGTAGTGTGCAAGAACTATATTACGAATATATTTTGGTTGTTTTTCGGCTAGACGACTTACAGTACGACAAAAGATCAACATTGCACTCAGTGAGAAATCTGGCATTTCATATAGTAAGCACTGAGATCAAACATTAGATTCATAGCTCTTATCAGTTTTTGAGAATTTAGTTTTAAATATCATCTGAAAAAATGTACAGAAATACATAATTTCCGTTGGATTTTACTTACAAACTGATTTCAATATTTTACTATTACAAGAATAAATTTAAATAAAGTAGATATCTTTTGTATTAGATATATTGAATGGAAATATATATTCAAAACAAAATTTTAATTTTGAATCCTCACAAGCAAAATATGCATTTTTTTAAATTGTATTCCATATGTAAAACAATGTAAAAAAATATAAAAGATTATCAAAAAAGGCAAATCAATGAATAAGATTTGTTACATTATTTGTTAGATAATTATTAATAAAACCAAAAAAAAAAAGAAAGATAAAAGTGTATATAACACCATAAAGCTGCTAGGCACAATTTATAAGACAAAATGTTTTAAATTTACATAGTTTATTGGAAATCACACGAAAGATACTTCACTGTATAACATTACATCATAATATGTTCAGTATAATATCCCATTGAAGTAAATGATGGTCTTATTTTACAGCACAATGATTTAGTAATAATGTGCTTGTGCAATGCAACTTTTCCATATACAGTTTGAAAAGCTTCAGTAAATTATGAATTTTATAAGGCTATCCCAAAAATCTTTCATTGATCACCGGAATGAAATTCCAACACTACGATGTTGAACCTAGACTTAATCTTTAAACTCGTTTCTCAATAAATGTTAATGATTTGTAAAAATATTTTGTGTCATTATTTATCATATCACACACCAACTTTCAAATTGAGTGCAATACCATGATTCCAAAATCGATCTTACAGGTGCTGGGTCAGTGATATTAATTTCTAGTATGACACACTGTTGCGCTACTGGTGTGTCAATTACAAATCCATGGTTCAGATGGTAGAACAATAATAAGTCCGTAAGATGATAAAGGCATTAGCTGTATTTTTGACTGTATTTTTGACTGTACAACATTGAACTAGCAAGAACGAGCCTACTTCAAAACTTGCGGATTGGCGCTACATGATCACAGAGAACATTACTATATAAGACAAACCACAGCACATGAGGATATCCAACAGCAGTAACAATTAAAATGGATATTACGTATAACTCGGAGATGAAATAATGACAGAGTGAAGGAGTTGACAACCCAGATTAATAACTAAAATGTGAAAAGAAAGCCTCCGACAATACTGGAAAGAGTGACAACATTTACTGAACCTGAGAAACCTATTTCCCTGAAAAATTGTATTAAGATAAATTTCAACCCAAAATAGAACTCACTGTCGTGCTTATGAATGTCCAATGTTTCCTTATAAAGAAACGGTAATTATCTTTACTCCTTTGTGCAAATTAATTTTAAAAAATCGCTTTGGTTTCCTTTCTTTCATTATACGGCCGGTTTTAGACCCATTGGAGTGACAGGGTGTAATCGATTTCTATTTTTGTCTCAGATTAGGTCATTTGCAGTGGTGTACAGTAATATGAAACTTTTTTCGGGGTTTATAATGAAAATTCTTTGGCCTTGAAAAATATTGCGTCATCCATGATTGCATTAGATTTTTATCACCCGCAGACACTATTGTCTCGAGTGTCGATTAGTTGTCCTACGGCCATTGTCTGAGAAGGACGTTACTCCAAGGAAGAGTACGAAAATTGTAACGCTGCACGAATACACTGGCAAGCCTTACCAGTGAGCAAATTAAAATACTAGAGACTTGACCGGAACCTTTCCTAGTTTAAATTCAATCTAGAATCTGTGATCAATCTGCAAGGAACGACTTTGTGGAATGGGCATACGAAGTACTAACATGTGCACTGCTCATGATTCATTGGAAAAATACAAAACAAAAGTAAATAATTACAGAATTATTCGTTCTCTTTCAATTAATTTGCACAAGGGTGTATTACCAATAGGTGCATTGAAAAAGAAAGTGATTATGTTGACAATATATTTATGTATAATGAATTCATTATTCCTTCTTTTCTTACAAACTTATTGATATCATTCCTACATAGATTTTTATTACAGCGAAATAAATATGAAATAAATGAACTGAAATAGGATATTTATAAAGAAGAAGCTCCTTTTATGCATTCAATTATTTTTTGTGTGTAAATTATTTGTTCAAACTCTTGCCGGATTTTATGTCAATGCTGATTTTTTAAGGGTGGGTTTTTGGATTAAATATGAAACCAGGCAGCCGTCAAGAGTAGCTGGCTGAATGAAACCTCCGGCGTGTCTGTGAAATCGACAAACATGTGTTTCTTAATTAAAATTCGGTAGCGCGTGTATTCGCTCTTGGCTAGCCAGGGGCGAGACTGAAAAACATGCAAAAGAAACGATTCTCTTTCGCATGACCAACCTTACTGGTAGGATCACGTTTCTACATAACCCATCCTTTTCACTGTAAAACAAATACAAATATCTTTTCATTTATTGTGTTTTTCAATTATCTATTATGTCACGACTAACTTTTGACCAATTAATTCAAAGCGTAAAACTAAACAAAAAACAGATTTTTCTTCCATAATTAGTTCAAGCTAATGTTATACTAATGCTGGCTTTATTACTTGATGGCGTCAAGATTTTCTGTTAATTTGTAGCCGGAAAGTATTAGTAAGAAATATTAGAATATGATTTTCGGAGATTTATCTCTTAGGTTGATTTTCCCACATCATTACAAGTTTCAAAGTTACAACCTGATGTCTGCGGTAAAGGCCGATATAACTAAGCATTTTTGCACTATCAATCAAACAAAATTGCATGTGTGACGACGGGTGTTCCAGGGTCTTATCCTGTTTTCACGGCACCAATTGTGACGTCCCCCCCCCGGATGTTGCCGCTCCAAACGTGACTGCGTCAGTCGTGCTATCCTGTCTTGTGACGACCAACTGGCTTGGTATTAGTCGCGGTACCAAATGTGACGTTCTAACCTTTTGGTGATTCGGATGGGAATCTGGTTAGATTCGGTATCAGCCTCGTCGTTCCCAGTTCGCTTCCAGCGTCTGGTTACCGAAGTAACTGCTTTGACTTCTAGTCTAACCTACCCACGTTGTGAATTGATCTTAGGCAGACGAAATCAATCAGTCGCTGGGCCGTACTGCAAGTCGAGTTCGAGCAAGGGTGATATCGCACAAGTATGTAACAGAAAATAAAATGACAACTCGAAAAGTTCAAATGTGTTAAAAAGGATAACAATATTTTATATCTGGTTGCTGGATACAGGACTGCGTCTATTTCCCAACCCGCTATATGTATACGTGACACGTTGTTTTTGTTAGGCGATTCTTAACATCTTAAGTTGTCTGTTCTTTACGAAAATGGTTCTTGGTGTGTCTTCAGGCGATATTCGTAAAACTTGCTTTGGTGGTGTGAGTCTAAGTCGTTCTTCAAAAATAAATTGTTCTTGGTTAGAAGATGAGTTCGGAATTGCGTGAATCTTTCAAGTCAGCTATCTGCAAGGCGGTCGTCAGAGCTTTCAACTTAAACTCGAACTCACTGGAACTGGAAAAACTCGAACTCGAACTGATTTTCGCTCGCTGCGACTTTGCTTATATGGACGCCGACCCAAACCGGGGTGGGATTGTCGGGGTTTGAGGTTCCTTGATAATTCTAAATCCACAATCCACTTCTTTGTTTTCGGTCAGGAAATTTCCACTCCTTTCCCTTTTTGGAAGTCTTCTCCTACTCCCACCTTCTTCTGTTCTCATATGGGTATCTCACCATACCCTCAGAGGGCTTCAACAGTTTTCCCTCTCTCGCGCAGTGACATCTCATACCTATCCCCTCAATGGGTGGTCGCAGGCCTCCCCCCTCTGCATCACATGGCTCTCGTTAACATTCATCCAATGGGAGCTCAGCAGTGTGGGTGGGACCAGACTAGCCTTGTTTTCAAAAAAAAAAAAAAAACTTGTTCGAAGAAAAGAAAAATTATCTTTTCTTTTCCTTTTCCTTTTTCCTTCTTTCTTTCTCTTTTCTTTTGTAGTGTGGTCCCTTAATCGCAGCTCTTATCCTCAATGTTACCTGGTACCTAGCAATGAGATTTTCGCTAATTAACAAGTGGGTGGTCAACCAGACATACTCACTCTCCGGCGCCAACCACTGATACGATAAAACAATTTCGCCAATTCACAGCCGAATTCATATGGAAGTCGTCAACGAAATTTTCGCCAATTTCTGATAAAATAGTTTCGCTGTCATTGTCAAATTCCAACGCAACCCAGATGCCTTGTCCAACGACATCTTCCCATCGACAAAGACTTAACCTATGGTTTGGTCTTTTGTTTTTGCAACTCGTGTGTGGTCAACGGACAACCTATTAAATTTTTATCTCTTTAGAATTCTGTGGAAGCCCCAAATGGCATTCCCGTGACACAGTTAAATGTTTATTTATTTAGAATTCTGTCTCGGAGGTTAGCTGGCCAATCCTGGAATTTGTCAATTAGCTTTTCGCCGTCACCAAGCGGTTGGCCCGTTAGACGCTTCCACATCCTGGCGTTATCTATTCCCGATAATATAAGTTCGCCACCATGACACAGTTAATTTTTATCTATTTAGAATTCTCGACAATGGCAATACAAATTTTCACCATTTTTCCTTGTCAAAATAACACCGCTTAATGTCCCTTTCGTGATGGCTTTTTTTTATCATCTAAATTTATCTCTCTCCTTTCTTTTTTGTTTCTTTCCTTTTTCTTTTCTTCTTCCAGCAACCCTAAATGGTGTCACACGTGGATACGCTATTAAGATTAATATTTCATCGTTGTATTTTACTCGATGTGTTCATCCTTTTTCAAGGGTTTATGGATAAGAGAAAACATCGTGACAAAACCAGTTATTTATTTATTAACCATAATTCATTCTGGTGCAGAGGCACAAATGTTAGTTATCCAGTTTGTATCGAACTTCTAGTGTTTGTAATGGTCCGTTCGGTTAAGAATGTTACCTGTCATACAACATCAGAGAAGACATTTTGTTGACAGGTAAGCCATTAAGATAAAAGAAAACACTTCTCTAGTTAATGTCTCCGGAAATGATCTTAAGAACTTGCTCATTTACTTTAAACGCCCGACAAGATTGAGAGAAGGCCTCTGTTACTGTAACACTTAAGGAATTATTATCAGACTAATGTTAGAATTAAAAAAATATATATTTCTCTTTTATAACATCCCTTTACGAGTGAATTTCATTCATCGAAATTATCGGTTCCTTGTAACTACCTAGACGAACTTAGATTTTAATTTATGCTTCAAGTGAAACCCTCTTTTGAGCTATCGTCCATACAAATATGATTTTTACATAAATATTCTCTACAGGGGTCCACGCGTTTTTATATTTAAATTTGTTGCGCACATTTAGATATTTTGGAACTAAGTTTTTGGTAACGGATATATGGAAAAATTTGAGAATTATTTTTTATTGGGTTTTATTGAAAAATAATAATATATTTATTTGCATAATTTCCTGTGCTTGTTTGAAAGAAAGAGGCAGAGAGTTAACATTAACAATGATCATCTGTACATAGACTAATCTGACGTTTTCCTTACAGCTGATGAAAAGTTATGCGAGATTTGAGTGAGTGTGACTAGAGTAAGAACGGGCGCTAATGCCACAAAAACTTTACAGACTGTTAATTTGGCTCCAATTTAGAAATTTGTTTAGCATTATTGCTCCACTTGTTAGAACAGTGCTACTGTACTGATTGACGTAAAAATCAATGTCAAATCAAGAATTGTTTCTTCTCTTAACTTCAACGAATACAGAATATGAATGTAACCATAAATTACAGAAGCGATTGTGATGGTTCCAAAAAGATTGTTAAAAAAGGCTGGAATCATTTGAAATTAGTGGATGAATTTGAAACGATCCTGACAGCAGAATTTGAATTGCTGAAAGGAAAACTGAAGAGGATATGGCTGTCAAATCATTTCCACTCGCCGGATACTGCCGTTGAGAGAAATTGGAATTTAATGATAATCTCTTCTATAATACGAAATAGAATAGAACTTTACATACTTATCTACCACGCACCTAGATCAACGCTTCTTAGTAATTATATATTCAGCTGTTTTGCTAACAGAAGTCTAATAGGCAAAAATATTGTATGATGAAATTTTAATTTTTATTCATTTAAAAAGCGTAATTTTTCTTTACATGGTGCAATAAAATTAGTTTGCGCAAATAACAATTCTTATAGAAAAAATATATCAAATATCAAAAAGTGATTACTGACATTTTTGACAGAATAGTACATTAATAATAATATGGAAAAGTAACTGAAACATTCTTTGCCACAGATTTGAGTAACATGTAGAATATTTACCTATAAGCGTTAGGTTAAACACGACAACTGGAGCGGTAAATTCGATGTGTAATCTAAAATGACAATCCTGTTGCGTTATCTTTCATTCCTCTTCGCAATTTAGTATGCACATCGCTTGGTCAGCCGTGTGACTTTTAATGGCACGGAGATGAAGAGAAGATGCTTTTCCGTCACGTGGAAGAAGCAAAACCTTTTACAAAACGACGTGCTAGAATTCTGCATAAAGCAAACATTTGTAATGTTCTCTAGCCTTGCTTTTTCATGGTCTGTGAGAATACATGCAACATATTTCTAAACTTTGTAAGCATGTCTACTTTGTATAAAATGTATAAACCATTCAATTACTCTATGCCAAATTCTCCCAAGCCGTTTTTAATGTTTAGAAAAATTGTTGTACCTATGGAAGCTGCTATTGAGGCTACACATATATATTTAGTAATTCCTAACTAGACCAATACGGGCTTGCGGTTTGTGACTATACGAAATTACTGAAAATTAGTAAACATGCAGACACACGAAATAATAACAGTGATACTATGATCATACCAGTTCCTTATAATTTCCTACCCGTTTTTTCAGTTCAGATATTGGTCCACTCTGCCATGCTGTGTTTTATATTAACTGGGTAATAACGCTGTGCAATCTGATACTAGATAATCAGTTGTTTCCCAGATATTATTCTCAAGTCACCGCTTGAGGCTTAAAAAATCATTTCTTCTTTTCAGCAACAAGTTGTATCCAATATTGGCATCTTTGCCTAACCCAGTGGGATTGCGAAAGTTGCCTCCCCCAAAAAATAAGCATAGTGTTAAGAGACAGAAAAACGCCGTTAGAAACAAAGAAAAAGGTACTGAACTGTTAAGTGATATATGTCCTCCTGTATGGCAGCGAATTCCGGATAATCTCATTAAAGATGAAGAAGAGACTTGAAGCAATAGAAATGTGGTTCTACAGAAGGATGCTAAGGATACCATGAATCGAACATGTGAGCAACGGTGAGGTTTACAGAAAAGGGGAACAAAAAGGAAACTTATATTTAACATCAGGAAGAAGCACATGAAACTATTGGGGCACGGAATGAGGAAAGAAGACTTGAAAAGTCTGATACTCACAGGACAGATTGAGGGAAAGACGGGCCCCGAGGTAAGCAGTGTGTACACAATTGATAGACTTGAGTAAGTGCATTTGGGAGAAATAACAAAAACACAAAATTTATTAGGAGCTACAAGGGATTGGAAGATGTGGAGGACCATGATTGCTTACGTCCTGAAGGGACACAGCATACAAAATGAGAATCATTTCCTTTTCTTCATGTTCAATTCCCATGTCAAACGGACAAGATACTTCTGTTACGTAGAATATCTTTTTATTTAATCCAGCAAGTCAATTATATGATGTTTTCTGCATTAACCTTGTCGTCGTCGTCGTCGTCGTCTTCTTCGTTTTTACATCATTATTATTATTATTATTATTATTTCATCAACGTTTTTTGTTGCCAATAAATGGAATTACAAACTGAGTAAAATAGAATAAAGTGGGAACAAAGTTAATTGTTAGAATGTAACTGAGAAACTTTCGACAGACAAGTTAAACACCTTCCAAAATACTAGAAGCAACTGATAAAGAAAAACAATTCCTAGAAGAAAGTAGCATTTTTCAACATATTAAACCCCCATTTGTATGTGTCATACCTGAACGTACCTATTCTATTATTAATAGACTCTCCCACAGATAATAAGTAGTAGTAGCAGTGGCGAGTTGAGCTCAGTGGAGTTGAGTGAGTCAGTCGATGTCGGACATTGAAATATCAACCATCACAACTAGATTGCTGCGTCATTAACTCTTATTTCAAGTTCCTAACGTTTTGTACGTCGAACCTAATTTAGGACGAATTATTGAAATACAAGCCTCCACTGTGAAAAACTACTCTACAACAGTATGTAACATTCCAAGTACTTCACACGTCTCCTTCATTTATTCCTTCAAAGATAATACATCGTGTGAAATAAACAAGTTTCTCATTGATGAAGACATTGTCTGTGTTGTTTTTTGCGATGAAAACACACTGATAAAAAAACGAGTGACTTTGTCATAGAAACAGTGGCACAAAAAACTTCTTTAACAATTGTTTTAATTATTTAGTATTTTCGTTTTTCACTGGAGATATCTGTTGTTTATTGCATCTTTCGAATCATATGTCGAACTGGACAAACCTCAATTTTCAATTCCAACTTAAAAGCAAATAATTACTGTATTTCCTTAGTGATTTACACCCCCACGTCATTTGAGAAAACCGAAATCCGAATTTTAGTATATCCTCGTTTTAGATTCGGGCGTAGATCTATATTTATACTGACTTGACTTTCCCCCTTCAGGATACATCGTCCATGTTACAACTTACTATCATGAATGATATCCGCTTAAGTTTGAATTGAGACATAGATCTGCGCTCAGGTCCTTTCTACAAACCATAATATTCGTTTGCGCAAAGTCCTGTTCTTAATCGAACTTATATCGAGTAAATTGATGAGAAAAAACCCAAAGAACTTACAGGAAGTTTAGATTTACTGCCAAGAGGAAAAGTAGAATACTCCTGATAATTGTTTTATATCTATCTTGCATAATTATAAGTATCTTCTCAGTCCATGCACTGAATATTGCAGTCACAGTTTGGTGTGCCTTCTACGTATTTAGAGATTCTTGATGAAATAAAAAGAAGAAACTGCAATTTTATTGGTCCTGACTTGACACCTCGGCTTCAGTCACTTTCTCATCACCGTAATCTATGTCCCTGTGTCTAAACCATAAGTATTTTCATAGAAATTGTTCTGATCAGCTTTCTATTTGATATCTAAACTTTATAGATTTGGCAGTAAGGTCTCATAATCTTACAGCTGAAATAGCTAGATGCAGCCGTAAGTACCATGTTAACAATTTCTTCTCTCGCAATTCTCACTTGCGGAACTCTCTTCAGGCTTCTTGCTTTCAAAGCATCTTTGATCTTCAAACATTTAAATGTAATCTAAATCGGTATCGACTGTCTTCTTAATTCTTGTTCTTTTATTGACCTTTCTCCTTAATAATGTTTGTTTTTCTCACATTCTCTCACTTTCAGTACCATCTTGCGTCTTAGTATCTTTATTGTCATGCTTGGGGTGAAATGATTAAAAAATGACCAGCATTGACACATATTCTTTATTGCAACATACTTAGTTAAGCTTAGTAAATAGTAACAGAAATATTCATTGAGAATAAATGAATACTTTTACGACAGATGGCCTAGAGCAAAAGTTGCAGGATTAAAATGTCTCTCAAGTAGACCATATAGTTTTAGATTCAGACCACAGTTTAAAAATGATGGAATAAGAAATGATCGATAAGTGTCAAGACAATAAATTTGAAGATGATAGCGCATACTGAAAATACTCTTAACAATTGTAAAAATTATTGCGAAGAAAATATCAGTGTGAATCTAAAGAAATTCTGTTTACATATTTAGCAGTTATTTCCTTTGATGTTTCATATATAGCCATTTGGTTATGGGCCCCAACCAGAGACTTAAGGTAGAAATGGCATCATGACATTTTCCACTGGGCATTTTTGAGGAAACAAAAACAGTAAACAAACTCAAATGTCACACGTAAAGCCCTTCGTAGTGTTGGCGGAAATGGTTAGTCTAAGTTTTTAAGCCTTGGTCTTCTGAACTCTTCAAGGAGTCTATCGGAAGCTTTTTTTAATCAATCTGGGGGCTCCAAATACAAACGGGATTGTTGATGTTCCCATGTACCACATTTTTGAGATTTCGATTTCAAGATCCTTGTACTTTGATAGTTTTTTGAAGATCTTCAAAAATACATTACAATCTGCAAGGACTCCTATACCAATAAGAAGGCAGATTTTGTTTTCGTGGTCTGCGATCACGATGTATAGGTGATTAATTTTTTATAATAATAATAATAATAATAATAATAAAATTCTAAAATACTGTGTTAGCCAAAATGCAGGTTCTGTGATAATTACCCCGAAAATTGATCATCTTGTACCAGGTTGCATGGTATTGGCACCCGTTGAATATAAAACCCGGCATGACAGAGTGGGCCAATATCTGCACTTCGGAAAGGAAACTGAAAGAAATTGGTATGAACACCACCCAGACCTGGTTACGGAGGCAGGACCTGTTACATTTTCATGGGACTACACAATACACACAGACAGAACAATCAAAGCTAACCGCCCTGACGTCGTTATTAGAGACCGCAAACAAAAAAAGTGCCTCTTTTTTGATATGGCAGTCCCTGCAGACTGCAATGTATCTTTGCAGATCTTCAAAAAGCTATCAAAATACAAGGACTTTGAAATCGAAATCTCAAAATTGTGGCACATGAGAACATGAACAATGCCTGTTGTAGTTGGAGCCCTCGGATTATTTGGAAAAGATTCCAGTAGACTAATTGAATGGATTCCTGGAAGCCCATGCCTTAAAAATATACAAAAAAATGTTCGCACGTGTGCAGCTCACACGTTACGAAGAGCTTTATCTATGTAATTGTTTTTTCTTTGTGCCAGTGGAAAATGTCATGATGCCATTTCTAATCTTAGGTCTCTGGGCGGGACCCGGATAGAAATATGTGAATGGACAATGTGCAAACACTTTGGAAATGTGTGTTTCTGGTATGCAGAAATAGAATGTCACCATGTCACCATTGAAACAAATAGGCCGGATTGTCCAAAAACCATCCAAACAGCAAAAATTGTAACATAGCAATAGGATGAAAAATAGGCCGGACATCGAAAAAATGTGGTGAAAACAAGAATAATAAAAACCTTGGAATTATAAAAAAAAACATTAGAAAGAATCCCTGTACTAATTGATGAACTTTGTCTATGTAACGCTTAACTTCATCACGACCTGCCTTAGGAAATCAAAGGAAAATAATAATAATAATAATAATAATAATAATATGTTTTGAGATTGCCACCGACACTTAGAAATTTCAGTCATCTGATGACAGTCATATCTCAGCTCGTATCCGCAACTACAAAAACAGTGCTGTGGAAAAGATATCAGATATCCCCAAGAAATAAGGAGAAAATTCCCCAGTGGTCTATTACAAAACGGACAACTTGAGCTATGGTTTACCTGCCAAAATCTGTATATGTGCTTCACGGTGTTATTATCTTCCGGTACAGCAAAGGACTCATTTATGGTTGCTCTTGTGTACAAGTGTGACGTCAACGTGATTGAGATCTAAGATTGACATCTATCAATCCCAATGTATCACACTATATTCCTGACGGTGGTCAATGCTCGTATTACCTCTCTTTGTATAAATCGTGTATAGTCTCTAGTATTTTCTGAGACTTCCTTTGAACTGGCGTCGTCTGTAATTTTTGCCATCCCAGTGCAGCCATTAACAACATGCTGCAAACTTTCAGTAGTTTTCCCAAACTGCTTGCATCAGGGTAAATCAACTGTTCTGTGAATAGAGTACTTGATGCGTACTTGAAGAGTACGTGTTCCATCAGTAGTTTATTATTATTATTATTATTATATCATCATCATTCGATTTCTGCTATGGACAAAAGATTCCACCTATTCAAGTTCTGCGGAAACGGACCTAATAATATGTTTTTGGCCACCTGCCAGTTCCTTTTTTTTTTTTTTATATGTCCGATGAAGTTATCTGGCGTTAGGACAAAGTTCTCCTTATGGTTGTGTTGTGTATGATAAGACGTTTTCATGTCTCTAAGATTGTTTCAGGGATTCTTTCAATGTGTTGTTTTATTCCATTTTTATAATTCAATGCACCTATTACCACTGGTATTATTCTTGTTTTCAATTTCCACATTTTTAGACTTCAAAGCGTTTTATTTTTGATAGTTTTTCAAATTCTGCCAACTTTGCTATGTTACAATCTGCTGGACAAGCCATAAATCAATTATAGTGAAGTTTTTTTTTTTCTGGTTTTTGACAATGATGTCCGGCCTATTTGTTTAATTTTATTGTTGTGGATGGTATAATCCCATAGAAATGGTGACATCTTCTATTTCTGTAACCGGCGCTCGATGTTCATACCATTATTTTCCAAAGCACATTGTCCAGTGTAAATATTGCCCCACTCTATCGTGACGATTTTATATTCATTTGGGGCAGTATAGAACATCCTGAGATTAGATTCTATTGTTTCTTGGTATTTGTCACAGAACCTGCATTTTGGATCCACATTATTATGTATGATATTTTGCCTGAAAAAAGTGAAAAGACTCTGGTCTTGCGCTGCAAGAATAAAGCCTTCAGTTTCAGACTTTTATCCAGATGCTCGTAACCATCGATGGTATTAACTTTATCAACATTGGGTTTATTTGCACGTTCTGGATATTGGCCATGCAGAGGTTTGTCTTGCCAGCGTTGTTTCATCTGTTCAGGGCTTTATCCTTGGCTTTCTTTTCATATCTTTTGCTGCAATAGTTGGTTCTTGGCTTGTTTTGATTTACTACAGAATCTACTAAATGTAAATGTTGTTTGTATTTACTGCCTTCTTTTTATTATTGAATATTTTTCTTTCTGTTTTCATGTTGTTTCACTAATTTTATCATCCAGTCATTTGTTGTTTCCATGTAAGTTAGTAAGCCAATAGTTGTTGTCTTGTATGACAATTCTAGCTGAATAAGACCTCTTCACCTTCTTTTAAGGGGTATGTATAGACGGTCTACATCAGCCTTTGGATGATGCATCTTATACTTAGAAAGAAGCTTTCTTGTTTTAGAATCCATTTGTCTGATGTCATTTAGAGTCCAGTTCAAGATGTTGAAACTACTATTGGACCACTGGGATGGCAAGGTTATTAATGGCCATAATTCTGTTCTGAGAATTCAATTCAGTTTTTAATACCAGTCGTACCCTTCTATAGTACTCTTTTACGCACTATTTCTTTCATTTTCTTATGGTGAATTCCTTCTCTCATTTACACCTAGGTACTTATAAGCTTCTCCTTGTTCTAAATCTTTTATTGTTACAGCAGGGTCTAAACTAATAGAGGAAGTTTGTTGTAGCGATCCTCGTAAAACTGTAGCTTTGCACATTTATCAAATTAATTTTCATTCAATGTCTTCACTGAAGCATTTTACAGTTTGCAGAAGACCTTCCAGCTCATTGTCATTCCTAGCATACAATTTTAAGTCATCCATGTAAAATAGATGGTTTATTTTCTTTTGAGCTATTTTTTAACCGCATTCTGTCTTGTTAAGTTGGCTGGTTAATGCTATAAGTGATATGCAAAATAATAAAGGAGACAAAGAGTCACCTTGAAATATTCCTCTATTGATGTTTATTTCGCCAGACTTATAGGTTCCATTTTTATGATTGAGGTAAAGTGTAGTTTTCCATATCGACATACATTGTTTGATGAAATTGATGATAACAGGTGATACCTTGTACATACTTAAAAGACTTTAAGATCCAGGAATGTGGTACACTATCGAATGCTTTACGATAATCTATCCAGGCAATACTAAGATTTTTTTTTCCACGGAAGCAGTTTTCAGGATCATCCTATTAATAAGTAATTGGTCTTCCCCAAAGCCTCGTTTGCACCTTTTTTGTTCAAGTGGTAGTATGTCATTTCTTTCCAAGAAGAAATATGTCTGTTTTGTTAAAATAGATGTTAACAGTTTGTATGTTGTTGGAAGACATGTAATTGGTCTATAGTTTTCGGAATATTTGTGTCACTATTTTTGGGTAGAAGAAAGGTAACTCCTTTGGTCATCCATGCAGGAATTTTAGTTGGATCGGTAACCATTTCTTGAAGTTCTTTGCGCGAGTTTTTGTGTGCTGTATTTAAATAATATATAGCCAAGTTAGGAATTTTATCTATTCCTGGAGATTTCCAGTTTGTGCTTTTCAGTGCACATTTAACATCTTCTTCTGATTCCCGCCCATGTCTGTTCTGGTTTATTTTTCATTCGTTCTAACTCTTGCGCAATCCAATCTGCCTCTTCGTTGTGTTCTTTAGGGCAAGCCCATATTTTCCCAGAACTGTATAACTTCTTCCATTTTAGGGGGACTGTCACTTCAATTCTTTGTTTACCTATTTCCCTGTAAAATTTCTTTGCATCGGTTTGAAAGATCTTGTTCTGTCTATAGAATCTTGATCTTTTCTCGTAGCGTCTTATTCTTTGAGCCTTCAGTTGTATTGTTTGCTTTATTTTTCTTTAGTTGATAGGACTTCATTTTCATTCCTGATATTGTATTTTCTTTCGACTCTTCTGCCTTTTCTAGTTCTTACATTCTCCTCCTCTTGCTAGTTCATCGAGTACTGATAATTCACTTCTAAGGTGTTCAATTTCTTTTCTATTTTTCTTTTCAGGTGGATCTTCATGTCTGTGAGACTGCCTTTTTTTTACTTTGATGTTCAGTTTATTTGTTGCTGCTATTGCTGATGCATATATTGCTTCATTGAGATTTATATGAGTGTCTTCTTCATCCAGAATCAATTTGAGTGCTGCATTATAGAGCTTAATAGTTTGAGGTTATGCTTTGTTGGTTGTAATTTTGGGAGTTGTTCTCGTTCCTCCATTGCAATATTTTATCTGACTTATATGGCTCATGATTTCATCCTTGGCTTCTTGTATATTAATCTTGTTTTCTGTGAAATAATTCTGTTCGATGAATTTTGAACTCGTTTTATTACCGTCTTGTGACTGACTAAGATCATACCTTTCCAACATTTCTAAATTTTCAGCATTATCTTCACAGTGATTTGTGTGTATTTCGGTTTTTTCATTATGACCTGAGGCTTGTGTGATGTTATTACTTTTTTTCCCGATTCCGGTTCCTTTTCATGTTTTGTTGGTTCATCTATTCTTGTTGCAATTCTTTTTATTTCATTAATTTCAGCCTCTGTCAATCGGTTTATTTCGCATGATGTCCCTTCTTACATTGGCTAGTTTATTTTGTCTATGTACTTTCTAAAACCTTCTCTCGCCAAATGTCATATGTTTGGCAGTGATATTTCTGAGGTTTGAGTAACGCTTCATGGAATGCAGTCATAACAACTTTGTACTCCTCACGAGACCATTTTATTTTTCTTTCCTTAAATTTACGGTTATGGATCTAGCTGGAGAATTTACAGGACCATCATTAGGATTATCCTGGTTGTAGGGACCTGAAGATTCATTCTTTGTGTAGGAGTTTGTTCCTATGGCAGATTTTTCGACCTCAGGTAGGTTCCCTCCTGAAGGACGGGCTCCCTGTTTATCCACTGGAAGAGCCATACTGGACGTTTTGTTTCTATTTTAATTTTCATATTAATCCCACGAGTGACGCACGGGTCCAAAAGTCCACCCAAAGTTGCCCGGCACGTTGAGTAACGGTCTTTTACAGACAGGGTTCCGAAGCCTGTGGGGATCGTTCGCGACCTCCTTAACGCAGTAGCCATTCACTCCTCGGTACGATTAACACCTTGAGTTGCGGGTTGTTGGTTTTCCTTCTCCTAAATTAAGCAACAATGAACAGAGACACGATTGGAAATCAAAGAGAATGACGCTGGTTAAAAAAAAAAAAAAAAAAAAAAAAAAAAGTTTACATTCGTTTGTCTTTGCTGTGAAATTTAAAAATAATTTATTGGCCCATCTGTAAATTCCGATATTCCTTCTTAGAAAGATTGCATTTTTCTTTTCATAAATTCATAAAATGTAATATGTAAATGTAAATTCGTTATTTTAAAAGTCGTTGAAAATAGCGTTGTTTTTAAAAAAAAAAAAAAAAAAAAAAATGCAATCCTTCAGAAAGAACATCGTAGAAATTGTATTGTTTTTTACCTGTAATGTTTTTTTGCGGGGTGGATATTGAAAACTAAGGGATTTGAATGAGAAAAATTAAATAATTGATTAATCTATCAGTATTATTAAAGGAGAACCAAATAAATTAAATAATAATAATACGAAGAAAAATTCATGCTTACGCTAAAATAGTAAAAATAACAAAATTTCATATGCGTTAAAAAAAAACTTGGAAGAAACAGCCGCTTTTTTATATTAAATTTTTTTTTTTTTTTTTTTTTTCGCCATCACTAGTCCTAGTAACAAAATAATTGTCATAAAAATTAAAAGTTTACATTCGTTTATCTTTGCCGTGAAATTTAAGAATAATTTATTGGCCCATCTGTAAATCCGTTATTTTTCAAAGTCGTTGAAAATAGCGCTATTGCTAAAAAAAATACGCAATCCCTTCTAAGAAAGAATATAGAAATTCATTGTTTTACCTGTCATGTTTTTGTTTTGGGGGATATTGAAAACTGAGGGATATGAATAAGAAAAATTAAATAATTGATTAATCTATCAGTATCATTTAAAGGAGAAACAAATAAATTAAATAATAATAATACGAAGGAAAATTCATGCTTACGTTAAAATAGTAAAAATAACAAAATTTCATATGCGTAAAAAAAAACGTTACGTTTGGAAGAGCTTCTTAAAACACGTCATTCTCGTTGTAATCCCAACCGCGTCTTCTTCTTATTATTATTATTATTATTATTATTATTTCCTTTGATTTCTGTTTCTTAGTCATTTCCTTCTGGGTCCCAACCAGAGTACAATGGTCAGAAATGGAATTATGACATTTTCTACTGAGCAATTGTGTAACCCTCACCAAAAAAAAAAAAAAAAGCAAAAAAAAAAGCGCACAAATTTTTCATACATAAAGTTTATCGTAAGTCGTGAGCTGTCCTAGTGAGTAAAATGTTTTGTATTTTTTAAGTTATGTGATATTAGGAATCGGCTTCAATGAATCTATTGGAAACTATTCCAATCAACTCGAGGGCTCCAACTACAACTAGAATTACTGATGACCTTATGTCCTACAATTTTTGAGATTTCCACTTCAGGATCATTGGATTTTGATAGTTTTTTTGAAGATCTTCAATGATAAATTGCATTCTTCAGGGTCAGCCATGTCAATAAGAAGGTAGATTCTGTTTTTGTTGTCTCTTCACAATGTCTCTTGGGGATTAGCTTTGATAGTTTTGTCTCTGTCTATTTTAAAGTCCCATAAAATTGTTGCAGGTTCAACCACTCTAACCATTCTGGGTGGTGTTCATACCAATTTTTGGCAGTTTCCTTTCAGTAAAGTTATCACTACTACTACTACTACTACTACTATTGGAGTCACAATGAAGTAATAGATGGTGGTTCTGATTGCGGAGTCGGAGATTGAGTTCAATTCTGTCAAATACCGTTAGGAAAGGAAAGCTCCATCTCTTCTCCCCAGCTCTGGTTAAATAGCAGGACAGATTGGGCCCTATAGCCTTGGTTGGCAACCAGTCTAGAAGAAGTAAAGCTCTGAATTGAATCCAACTTGAAAATTCCAAACACCTGCTGCCTTTTAGTTTCTTCCTCTTTAGTCAAAGTCTAGAAGAAGGTAACTTAAAAAACAAAGCTACTTTGCATCTCGTCTCGAAGAAGGAAACTTACACCCCCCTTTTATATCGAGCCGCGACAGAAAATAATTAACTCCTCGAGTGTAGCACAATAGTTTGAAAAAGGTTGGAACACATTACTGTGAACCTTTGATTTTAGATCATTCTCCCATGGGTGTATCGACCACGGCCCTTTAAATGACGACGATTATTATTATTATTTCTAAACTGTTGCATTACAAATCAGACGTACAATTTGTTTCAGTGGATACAGACATTGAATTAGTATCATTCTATCTTGGCATTATTTTCAAATAAGTTATGGGGAGCTTCTTGTCTGGTTTCTGGAAATAATGCTGAAAAGATGACGAAAATCACATATAGATTATGATATTTGGCAATGTATAATAGTCGGTAACTTTAATGCTGATGGAAAACATTAGACATGAATTTTAACATATCATACAAAACCTCTTAAAGGATTCGATAAAGAAAATTCATTTTATATACCCAAAATAGAAATGAAAATACATTACTACTGTGTTGTGGCGTTCTGGCAATACACAATACTTAACATAGTCAGTCGTGTTAGTAGTATTCACTGCTCAGCTAGAGAAGTCAGTAATAGTCTCTCTTTTCTTAGACAAATACCCAAGACTACTTATCATAAATGGATCAGTCCATTAATAACAGTAAGGAGGGTAACTGTCTTTTACCACAACAACAGTTTCTCACCATTATATTATTATTGCGAAAAATCTTGAAGACTTGTGTCGATGTGTCGTTGATTAAATGCCAGCGATGTTAACAACACATAAATGCTATAAAGATACAAATAATGATGATGATAATAATTTGACTGTTCGTAAGCAAACGAACGCAGCATGAAAGAACAATCGCAAAATGGCAGACAGACATTTTTTTTTATTTAACGAATCATATTCATCTAAAGAAGGAAATGTGTGAGGATTTTCACTGAATTACTCGTCGCGACAAAGAAGATAAAATAAAATAAGTTCGGTAACAATAGCCTTGACGTGGAGAAAATGGAAGAAAAAATTCAACCTCGTGCGAAGTGGGAAAAAATCTGTGAAGATTTCTATAGAATGAAGCGTTGATGATATATACTTTTATAGCTTATCTACGCCGGCGTTCATCAACAACGTACCTTTTACCCTATCTCATTCTTAAAGCCGTGCAATATGCTTTCCAATAGGTTGTCATTTTTTTTCTTTACACGGAAACGGATATGCATAACAGGTGACCATGCTGACTTCATGAAATATTTAAAAGTATTTTTTTAATCATTTCACCCTAAGCAAGGCAATAAAGCGACTAAGACCAAGCGGTTACTGAGTGTACAAGAGTAAGAAAAAGGAAAACATTAGGAAGTGAACAATAAAAAAAAGAGAAGTAGACAGTCGATAATGATTGGCCGTGCATTAAAATATTTGAAGAACATAGTTGACTAGGAAGCAAAAGGCCAGAAGAGAGATCTGCAAGAAAAGAAACTGCTACCATAGGACTTACCATTACATCTAGCTAATATGTCAGATTAATTATTTTGATTGATATATTTTCAAATGAAATTTGATGAAAATAATTTGAATACATCTTGCAATAATTAACAAAGAAATGTTTCTCCGAATGTAACACTTTATTTTGCATTAAAAATTAGATGTATGCAGTAGATGCTGAATCCATTCGCGAAAAAAACATTATTTTGTTTACCTCGTTAGGTATGACTGTTGGCCTTTTCTTTTTTAATATTAGTGTTTCCGCTATTTTTAATCCGGGTAGGTGTAACGTAAGTTGCTTAGATAGGCATGTAGTAAAGTGAGTTCCTTAAGGGGCATTTGAATTCGTAAATAATCTTGGTTCCCTAAGGTGATTAGGAAAACAATTGTTAACTAGTGTCTGTTTTGTATTGTTGAGTTCTTTAATGAAAAATCGACGAGAGGATGAATTCTCTTGTGCTTCTTTAGTAAATTTTTTATCATTGCTATTTTGTATTTAAGTGGATATTCACTCTTAAAATTAAGATGCCAAGAGTTTCTGCTAGTAGGTTTGTTATATAATGAAGTAGTGAAAGTGTAGTTACTGTATTCTACGAGAACTTCGAAGAATATGAGTTTATTTTTTGACTTAGTTCGTAGGTAAAGTTGAGGACAGTTATTTTTCAAATGTGGTTTGGAGATTATCTATTTCTTTTGTGTTTTTCGCTAAAATAAGAATATCGTCTCCGTAGCGGACACATATGTTAGGTTTAGTGACCTATTTATATATATATTTTCTACGTGTGATACGTAGTAATCAGAGAAGAAAGGGCCGAGCGGTTTTTCCATAACAACGCCATTACCATTAGTTTGGGTGTAGATATTGTCATTATAGTAGTTCAATGGGACTTTGATTATAATAATAGAAAAAGATTTTGAAGGTATTTGGTTTCCTGGATGTGGGTGGAATATATATATATATAATATATATATATATATATATATATATATATATATATATATATATATATATCGACTCTCCCGTCGGTTTCGACGAATGAGGATCTGACACCTTAATTGATTCAGTTTTGAAATTTTGTGCTATAATCTTCAGTGATATTTAAGACGCACTAGTGATTTACAACGGAGACCGCATATGAACCAAGAGCGAGGATTGTGGGATGAGATCGCTGTTAGATTGGCTGACCTTTTAGATCTTGCTCTAGCTTTTTGAAGCTGATTCAGACAAGAAGACTGAAAACTACTGAGTCCACTAAAGCACGTTGATCTCAATTCTACCCTCTCCAACAATAAGTGCTCAAGGGTGTTATGGGGTATATTGACTGCTGACAAGTTATATAAACCGACAGAAAACTCACAAAAGTCATTTGATTAAAGTGGTGATAGTTTGTACAGAACCATCCACACTGATATATATATATATATATATATATATATATATATATATATGTGTGTGTGTGTGTGTGTGTGTGTGTGTGTGTGTGTGTGTGTAAAAACAAGCATATTCGGATACAAGCGGTCGGCCATTATATATTATGTATATGTGAAAAGAATGAGAGAGTGAGAAGGAGAAGGAGAGAGAGTAAAATGTGTGTGTGTGTTTGTGTGTGTCTGCGAGAGAGAGAAAGAGAGAGATAGAGAGAAAGAAAGATAGAGAATAAATTACCTCCCTCCTAGATCAGGATTAAAGACAAACTCTCCGAAGTTTTTTTGTTTCGGTTTTCATTTGAGTAATTTCGACCATCTTGCTCATTATCAAGAACTAAATGTTTTATGGCATGCGTCGCAGACAAGTGTATGTTAGTTATATACTGGCATTTTTGGGACGTTATATTTTAAATCTATCTATCTATCTATCTATCTATCTATCTATCTATCTATCTATCTATATATATATATATATATATATATATATACGCATGAGTGACTTTATGTGAGAAACCATTTTTCATATCACTTATACGATAGAATGAACATGTAGGGTTGATTTCTGCGTCACTGTTTATATCTACAAAAATGTAGTATCAGATATTGAACACACTTACCTATAAATATAGCAATTTTAATTACTGTATTTATTGGTAATTTATATAATATAGGTAACTTTTTAAATCTCCTTGGTCCAAGTCTTGAACAGTCGCATGATGACGCTCGGGCTGTTTTGCTCAACCATGTGCCACCTACTGGACGAAAATACTTCACCGTTGGCCTCGCTCACAATAACGCCGTTATCGGATTAATTTGCATTTTACATTGCACTCGTTAATGAAGTGTGTTTTAAACTTAGCCTAAAACCAGTATCTTTTTTTCATTAATTTTTTTTTTTTACATATTTCTTGTGAAACATTCTCTAGAAAGATTGTCATCCAAAGATAAAGGAATCTTTCTGCCCATGAGACATTGTTATTTCATGCAGGATGACAATCCAATATTTTATTGCCTCAGAGAAAGGAAAAGAAATTACTGTTGAATCTCAAAGTGAAAATCCTGTGGGATATTACGATTCAGATAGTGATAAGTTTGTGGCAAAATAAACCAGATTTAGTCTTGCGGGACCGAGAGAATAAGATGTGCTACCTGATAGAATTCACCTGTTCATTTGACATGAGAATTGAAAACAAAGAAAGTCGATCATCGACAATTACGATGATTTAAAGGATGCAATTTTGCACTTTGGGTAGGACCAGAAAAAAGTCATTTTAATAGCAAAGGATTTATATTTATGCTAACATAAGTGTAATCCCTGGATGAGGAAGTGAAAGTCATATACTCTGGCTCAATGGAAAGCAAAAAGCAAATTAGAATCGCAATGATGATTTATAATAACAACAAAAATAATAACAATAATAATAACAATGATAATAATAATAATATTTTATGGGAACTTACAATAAACACAGTCAGAACAATCAAAACTAATTGCCCAGAAATCGTGATAAAAAAAAACAAAAGAATAATGTTGAGGATAACAGTTAGACTGATGTACTTATAAGCTTCTTCTTTGATTGTTAACGCAGGATCTAATTTTACGAAGATCACTACAAAAAAAACTCCTCTAAGTGATACAATTAGAATTCTGGCTTTAGCACATTTATCCAGACCGAATTCCATTCCAATATTATAACTGAAACATTTTACTATTTCCAGGAGATCTTCCAGCTCACTGTCTTTCCTAACATACAACTTTAAATCATCCATGTAAAATAGATGGCTTATTTCATTTTAAGATATATTATAGTCATATACCGTCCTATTAAGTTCTCTAATTTTATTAGAGATATACAAGGAAGACAAAGAATCACCTTGATATATATTCCTGTGCTGATGTTTATTTCACCAAACTTATAGACTCCATTTATGTGATTAAGGTGAAGTGTTCTTTTCCATATCGACTTACTTTGAAGCCTGAAGATCATCAAAACCTATCAAAATACAAGCGTCCTGAAGTGGAAATCTCAAAAATGTGCCACGTGAGGATATCCATGATTCCATTTGTAGTTGGAGCCCTCGGGTTGATTGAAAAAGGCCCAGATAGACTCATTGAAGGGATACCAGGTAGCTCATATCTTAAAGACATATTTAAAATATTGTACTCACAAGTACAACCTACACATAACGAAGAGGTTTATCGATGGAAAATGTGTGTGTTCTTAGTTTTTTTTTTTAATTCTTTTTGGAAAATGATCAGTAGAAAATCTATCTATCACTTCTGTCTCTATCAATTTTCATGCTCTTTTACACATTTATCTTAATTC
>CAHIKZ030004396.1:2925000-2985000 GCA_903632075.3 Acanthosepion pharaonis
TATATATATATAATTTTATCAGATAGACAAACACAGTTTACTCACTACAAATATGCAACTTCGTTTCAGTGCATTTCAGTTTCACCTCGACTGTTGAGAACCAAAAATGGAGAATTGCAGATTTGTTCATAACCATTTTTGATTCTCACCAGTCGAGATGCAATTGAAATGCACCAAAACGAAGTTGCATCTTTGTAGTGAGTAAACTATTTTTGTCTATATAATAAAATTATAATAAATAATTATCGCTCTACTAACGTGTATCGAACCCTCATTTGAATTAATGCTGTGAACGTAGAATTTATATATTACTTTTGTTCTCATGGCATCGGTTATATATATATATATATATATATATATATATATATAGAGAGAGAGAGAGAGAGAGAGAGAGAGCGACAAACAGACACAGACAGAGAGACAAAGAGAGAGACAGAGCCAGAGAGAGATAGAAAGAAAGAGATAGAGAAAGAAAGAGAGAATGCTTATATATATATATATATATATATATATATATATCAGTATTTCCAATGGAAAACTATTTCTCTTCTACACATTATACACTTCTGATATACGACCTTAACTATGACATATGAATTCCAAAAATAATCCGTGACTTAAGACATTTTCTTTACATGATACAAATGCTCTTTTCATTCTTAAATCTTCATCTATATGCGAACTACTCAGTTGAAAGCCATTATTCTGTGGACACTAGACATGTTCCGACCACTAGTCTACATTTCTTATCTCCTGGAATCAACTCAGGAAGTGAAAATGTGACCTTGAACTAGCCGTGATCAAAATAAAGGCTAATTTGCAAATACTTTCAAGTGCGTCTGAGGAATTCTAATTATTACGAATCGTCAGCCATCAACGCTGAAATCTTCAGACTATCTGACGCTAGTTATAAATGCAGAATAAAATATTGTTCATATGAAGTAATCTGGCATGTAGTGTCACAGAGAATCTTTGTAGCTATTGACATCCCCGTTTAATAATTGGGTTTTAAGATGGCCAAAGTTGTGAGTGCTCTATATCCAGCATCAGCGAGGCATTGACAAGGCTACCACTGTTCGTGCTGTCATGATGAATCAATGGCTTGACAGTGAATATTATACACCAGTTGAGTTGAACTTGAAGCGTTAAATGTATTACGTAAGTAATGTAGATATGCAGATATTTGTACGAAGTGTACTATGTATTTATATATATATATATATATGTATACTTATAATTGTACATTTGTATTTCTGGTTTGGGCCCAGTGGTAGGGCAGATGGCTGCAGGTTAAGGTTTTTATCTGCCCTTACAAGTTAGTGAAAGTTATTCGATGATTCGTTCGGTGAATGTTATAAAAGGGATTAGTGACTACGTGAATACCGATGAGAAAATCAATCTCCTTAAGAACCATTTTCGAGTTTTTTATACTTTGGCTGACAAATATTACGGATTATTGATTGAATTTCTGAGGGGGAAAATTTGTCATTATTTACTAAAACAGTTGTTCTTATTATTATCCAAATCTTTTTTGTTTATTTGCTACATATTGACACATTGAGTGTATGGTGTTCTTTATGCGTATGAGAAAATACAAAAATAAAATAATGAGGTATTTTTAACTACTGCTTGTCAATATATTTTGCTCAAATCTGTCTTTTCTTTCTGTCTATCTCTCTCTCACTCTCTTTCTCTCTCTCTCTACACACACACACACACACACATATATATATATATATATATATATATATATATATATATATATATATATATATATATATATATATATGAAAATATGTGAAAATATATAGAAAATAGGAAAGAACTGGTTAGGTAAATAATCCAAAGTTCCTTAGTATTTTAGTTATTATTTTCAAAAAATAGTGCTCGATACAAAAGTAGAGCATAAATATAATTATTTATTTAAAAATATGATTCCATATATATACAATGAAAGCGGAGTCCTTAGAAATCCATAGGTAATATTTTATTTCATATGATCAGGGTGCAAGATAGAGAAAAAAGAAAATAATTTTTTTCTCTCTCTTCCACTTTTTTCGTTTTCTTTTTCTATTTTCTCTTTTTTTATTATCCCGACTCCAGAGTTTCGTAGCCTGACTCTTCAGTTCACTCGTCAAAAGGCCTCAGCAAATTATGGGAAAATGATATTTTTTATATATCAAGAATAATGTTAGGGAAGTCTATTACACTGTAAAAATCGTGATGCGTTTAGTTCGTTAGATCAGAATAAAGTAATGCTGACTACACATGTAAAGGAAAGAGTAGGGCAAAGATAACTTTTAATTTAAATTAATTCTTTTTTAAAATGTTTAGAGTATATAGTCTAACAATGACAGTAGTCTAAAACAAATCAGGCTAATTTTAGATTTTTTTTTTATTAGTTGATCTTCGAAAGCCAACTAATAAAAGTGGTCAAAAATTTTTCTATTCTTACTATACCAACAGAATTAAATCCCGAATAATCATAGGATTCTTTTTAAGAACAATCCTGATTCTTTAATATTTACATGAAGATGAGAAATACATTGAAATTATTTTTCAATATTCTCATTATCTCATATTGAACGCGAAAAAAATGATGCTACAATTTCTTATATAAGTTGATGGCCCCACATTTACACCAGAAAATTAAGATTTTTTAACCAAAAGTTAGAAGGTTCTAAAAATATTTAAAAGAATTGTTTGCATAAAAACTTCTTTGTTCTTTCTTCTTAATAATAACAAAGATTTTGACGATAAAACATTTTTTTATTAAGGTTTTGGTATTTTTTTCACTATGTAGTTTTTAGCGAATTACAGGTACACAGTGTGTGTGTGCGTGTGTGTGCGTGTGTGTGCGTGTATGTATTAAATTATCCTGTATTATAATAAGTCGTTTTGTGTTTCTTAGTCATTCATGGCAAATTTTTGGTTCCCATATGTTTGTTTTTGGAGATACTGAACTCCAATTTAAACAATATGCCGTAGGTTGTAATAGGTTAAATGGCAAAATCTGCAGTAAATAATACCTGACCGATTTCCGTTTTTTTATCATTACGCCACAAATATATACGGATTTACTGATATATGTTTGCTGTTGTTTTAAATGTTAAACAAGTGAGTAGTCACAGATTTCGCTGTTATTTTTTTTTCTTAGTTTTAGGAAAAGGATTTTCGAAAGAATCACGAGCCAACCGTATCGAACTTGAAGAGTCCTGGCCTGTTGTAGGTCAGATATATTTTTGGTCAAGAATTCTGCATCAAAGAAAAATGGATACCTTTATTTTCCAAATATTAGTGAAAAGTATATAAACGTAATTAGCGTCAGTGAAACCTGAAGTCGATTGACTGATCCAATTTTCGGTGCTAAAAACTTAAAAAAATTTCGCACATGCTCCTTTAAAAAATGTTCGCACCTCCTCCTTTGAAAAATTTCGCACCTCCTCCTTTAAAAATTTTCGCACCTCCTCCTTTAGAAAATTTCGCACCTCCTCCATCTATGCATATAATTGGTGAGGCATAAATATTTGTAAAACCGGTACGAACTTTGGAACTCGTTTGTTATGCATAAACATGCATCTTAAGAGAAAATGGGTATTACTAAAACCCTTACATACTAAAACGAATAAATCATTCTATGTAACTTCCATTGTTTTCATTTACAACAGGAGTTCTCAACCGGAGACCATACAGTATCTGAGGGTCCATGTAACATTAAAAACAACCTGACCGCATAATAAGCTGTTTATTGTTGATAGCCTTGAGCATATTGAATATAGGTTGGGATGTCTACTTGGTGACCTTTTCTTATCTCCAGCATAGTAAAACGTGTTCAGGTCCAGTTTTGGAGTGAAGCCCCAAATCATCAAAGCCTCCGCACTGTACACTATGTCTACACCATAACAATACATAGTACCTTAATTCTTTGTAGTCGTCCTCATCACATATATTTTCTCCAAGCTTGTAGAAGGATAACATTAATAACTTGGGTTGGATATTTAGCCCTGAATGTTCACTTGATATCAATTCCGTGACTTACTGATCACCTGGGCAGCTTTGAAAAATAAATGTTATTATTTACCCTAATTACATGCGGACTATTTGAAAGATGAAGACAATTTTCAGCAAATAAATAGACTTTTAGAGAGAAGATTGTGTTGTGCAAAACGTAAATTCTTCAGAATTAGGTTATGGTCCTATTAGTGTACATCTATCAATACATTTTTCTATAATGGGCAAGCACCATTTACAAACACGATTATGACCCATAAATGTGTCTATTAATACAAAAGAGTAACATTTGCATCGATAATATCAAAATAAATCCTTTATTCGACGTGTTGTCCAGCATATTCAATTGCATCTTCAACACGATGCTCAAAATGCTGCATTACTCTTAACCATAAAGATATTGAAAAATCTTGGCCCACACTGATAACATCCAAAGAATAAAGGGCAGGTTATTAGTTTTGTTCTGGCATCTCGGCTTCAGTCATTTTCCCACTGACGTATTGTAAATCCACAGTGCCTTTTCTATAAAAATTTCATGGTAATTTTTTGGATGGATGGATTTTCATCAATGGTATCTAGACTTTATGTATTTAAGCGCAGTGCTGGATTGGGGGCGAAATCTAATCATTTTCCAGTTGAAATGGTTTGATGGAACCGCAAGTTCTATGAAAATAGTTTCATCTATCGCACTTCTCGCTTGTGGAGTTCTCTTCTAGTTTCTTCCTTTTTATTCAACTTTGGTTTTCAAATATTTAAATGCAATGTCAATTGTTATATTCTGTCTTCTCGATTCTTGCTCTTTTGATGTCCTCGCTCCATAATAATGCTTTTCTTTCATGTTCTCTAACACTCACTAACCCCCTTGAGTCTTAGTGACTTTATTGTCTTGCTTGGGGTTAAATGTGTCATGCCTCTTTAGGACGTGGGTGACCATGATTCCCCAAAACATTATATCCCTTGTAATTCTTAGCAGCGTTAGTTGCTTTGCTAATCCCCCCCGTTCTACTAATCATTCATAAAAGATCGTCATGAAACTGGTTCGCTTCCTTCATCTACGGGTTTTATCTTCTATATGCCTTGTTAGATTAACATTCTACAAGCCTTCCTACCTTATTAAGATATATCAGCTGCGCTTTTCTTTTCAAGGGATTTCATCTGCCTCTGTCTGATTCCGGGTATGTGCCTTTTTTGTGTCCATTTTTCCTTACTGTGTAGGAGTGTAAGGCTGATTATATCCGTAGTTTCACTATATTATTCATACATGTCTTCCTATTTCGGTTGTATGTATACACGTAGGACTTGTCTTATCAATGCTTGGCATTTTTCGATATCACTAAAAGGACAAAAGCATACCGACGCCTCCTCACACAACAGCCGTTCGATTCACGTCGAAATTGTGATAAAAATAGTAAAGGCAACAAATTGAAATATATTGCTCTTCGTCTTTCTCATTTCTTTTCTTCATTTTTCTCGGATAATTTTTATTTTTTTCTAATTTCTATTTTTCTTTCTCTATTTTCCTTTCATTCTCCAACTTCTTACTCTTTTTCACTCTTTATTCCTTTCATTGTTTCATTCCTTCTCATTCTCTTTTCCCTTTTCTTTTTTTTTATATTTCTTAACCACTTGTTACCTTTTCCCGCTTTCATAATTACCTCCGTTTCTGCCTAATTTCTTTCTTTCTCTTTCTTTTGTTTTCATCATCTTTTCCTCTCATTTTTACGTTTCTTCTTTTATTCTATCTTCCTATCATTCTCCCTCATTTCATTGTTTCCTTCCTTCCTTCCTTCCTTCCTTCCTTCCTTCCTTCCCCTCATTCCTTCCTTCCTTCCTCCCTCCTTCCTTCCTTCCTTCCTTCCTTCCTTCCTTCCCCTCATTCCTTCCTTCCTTCCTCCCTCCTTCCCTTCTTTCCTTCCTTCCTTCCTTCCTTCCTTCCTTCCTTCCTCCTTCCTTCCTCCCTCCTTCCTTCCCTTCCTTCCTTCCTTCCTTCCCCTCATTCCTTCCTTCCTTCCTCCCTCCTTCCCTTCCTTCCTTCTTTCCTTCCTTCCTTCCTTCTGTCCTACTTCCCCCTTCTCATTATTCTCCATCATTTCCTTCTTACGTTTCTTCCTTCTTTCTCTTATTTCATTCTTTTTTACTCCCCACCCCAACCAGCTCTTCTCCAACGTCCCCAATTTCTTTCCTTCCTTCCTTCCTTGATTTCTTTTTACTTTATTCATATCCTCTCACCTCCTACCCATTCATCTATTCATCCACCCATACTCCCTTCTCTTTCGATACTTTCCTTGTTTTCATTTTCTTTCCTTCTTTTTTAACTTCTTCAAGAGGAAATTTTGATGTTTCAGAGTCTAGTGAGCTTATAGATATACATTCACTACATGACTAATTAAAATAATCGATAAAAATGACATAGGCTCCTACAGGGACTTATATCTAGTTGTATAAATTCGCAATTATGTTTGTTTTGTATGTTAAGGAACCAAACTATAGTTTTTTTTTTGTTTTACACTGGTTTACTCCTAACTTCATCCTTGTAGACAAAAGTGGTTAAAGAAAGAACGGACAATGGAAAGCTTTGATGATGCAGAAATCTGCTAGCTTATAGGTGTGCATTTACCTAATGAATTAAGTAAAATAATCGATAAAAGTGACATAGACCTGTAAAGAGATAATGGTCTCATAACTTTAAGAAATTGTAACAGACAAAAATCAAACAAAATCAGAGAAATAATCATAAACAATTTATAAAATTCTAGGATTCGGCAAAGACATAAAAACTAACATAACTGACGTAGATTTTCTAGATGTCATATTCAACCTAAGAAATAGGAACATATAAACCATATAGAAGTCCTGTCGACAAACCACTTTACATCCACACATCTTCCAAACAACTGTCAAAAATGATCCAGCAGAACCTACAATCAATTAACTGCATGTTCTCAGAGAATTCTTTGAATAAAACCATCTTCAGTGAACCCCACTACAAAAAAAAAATATATATATAAATGAGAGAGTGGATTTTCAGCAGAAAACGCTAACAAAGCAAAACGTTATATGGTTCAACAACCGCCCACAGTAAAATAACCAACAAATCTCTTGTAAATGCAGAGGAAAGAACGAATCTCTTTATATTGCAAAGATTTGCACCACAGTCTATCAACCCACTGTAAAATTAGCAGATAACGAAGAAAAATATACATAGGCGTAATTGATAGACCATGGAAACAGAGAAACTACGCACAAAAATCTTTTTTCAAATAGTAAATACGCGAACAGAACAATGCTTTTGAAACATATATGAGAAAAATCGAAAATTATTAACAAATACCTTGCAAAATATCAAATGAAAAATAATATACATGCAGAATATATATAATGTAGATATTGCGACATACCTTAGACAAAGCCAATTCTTTAAACTAATCAAATAAGATAACAAAAGAAAACCGAGAAAAAAAAACACAAGCTCTATAAAAATAAAATAAGTAAATAAAGAAATTAACTAACTATGAATGCACGCATAAACACAAGTAAATGTAATAAAAAATAATAATACAGAAGAATTAATCGATAATAATGAGTAGAAAGTTAAGAAACAAAATTATAAAATAGATACAAATAACCGTATTCAAATCCACACTGATACCTATTCAATAGTCTCTAGAATTATTTAAAGCTTAACAATTATTACCTACTCAATAAATATTAGGATAATACAATAGAGCTTACTACACATAATGCAGCATATATAAATAGTCGAACCGAAATTCAACACACATGGCCTGAAGATTGCGGTCTTGCATGAAACAGACTCTCATCTCTCGGTGTTCATTTTTATATCTTTCTATACATTCACATTTCCTCGCCTCTTTTTTTCTGTTTCTGTCTCTTTCTAATTTTATCTGTTCAAATTTATTTTTATATATATATATATATATATATATATATATATATATATATATATATATGCGTGTGTGTGTGTGTGTGTGTAAGATATATAAGAATTGTCCAAACGTCCTCAAGTAATTCACCCTCCTTCTCCAGCGAGCATGGAAACAGGATATTGTACCACAAGAATGGTACCTGGGGACTGGCATTTGGTTACTTAAGGAAAAGAATGCAAAAGACATTGCAAATTTCTGCCCCATCACCATCTTGAATGTAGAGAGTTAAATATGTACTATATATCGTATGACAGACTTCCTGCTAGGTAACCATTATATTAAACATTCAGACAGATGCATACCCTAATATTGTAGCGTTGTTTTATTCAAAGAACTCTGCCTTCTGAGTAGAATTGGCGGTTCCGTGAGAGGAGAACAATGGCTAGGCAAATGAGAGAAAGAAAAACCGCTACGAATCACTGCGAGCCGACTACATGGAAAAGAGGTGGACATGCCACGTGCTACCTATTGACGTCGGGTGCCGTCGATTCGTTGTACGGTCACTCGTTTCCTTCCATTTGAAGTTAGGTGTCACTGGCCGGTGCCTGAAGAGTTACGTCGTCTACAGACCACAGTTTAACAGGCATCGAATTGGATCTGGTCAAGATCCAAAATAAACAAAGTTAATTAAATCCATGCTCGCAACACAATTCTACTTCCGACGTGAAAAATATCTGTTTACATTCCATTCTACGTTATTGATAATGTTAAATAATAGTTTATCAGATTATTACTATTTAATGGTAGTTTATCTTGTTTCAGACTTCCGGAGGTAGACCTTCGAGGTTAGATGAAATACATAATAAGGAAGTCGATTTTGGTTGGCTGAGCTAACGCAGGAATGATATATAAAGAAAAGTTTTTCTGTGAGTCGAGTCTTAACTGTCAAGCAATGTAGACGTGTTCTCTTTCCTGCCTGAAACGGTTACACAGTGATGGGGAACTGTTAAATAATATTTTAGCAGACTATTAATTTTTAGAGAAGTGTATTTATGATCAGTTTGACCTTAGAGATCGCATACAAGACATATAAATGAATTCAGTTTTGGTTGACTGAACTAGCGTGGGAATTACAGGGAAATGTTTTTTTTCGATGAGTAAGTCTTAACCGTCAAACAACATAGACGTGTTTATTTCGTGTCTTATCATAGGGTGGGGGAGCGCAGAATGAGGGCTACAATACAACGTGGAAAAGTTCGGAGAGGATTTTCGGACAAATAATTCAAAAAAGAGAATATGAAAAAAAGTACTCATGACATAAGGACAAAAAAAAAACTATAAGTACTATATTCTACAGCACACACACACACACACACACACACACACACACACACACACACACACACACACACACACACACACACATATCTCAGCAACATACCAAAACTGGAAATAATAATGAAAAAATGGGAAAAAAGAAGTAAAAATCCGTAAACGGACAGGCTTTAATGGCCAGACAATGAAAAAAGGACGAATAGGGAAAAGAAAGAAAAAAATAACACAGTGAACACTCCCACTCACGCATATACACTTGTGCGACAGTATCAATTTAGATGAAACATTTTAGTCATAGACTGATTTTTGCTATATTGTTTTGTATTTTTACAAAGATTTAGAACCATATTCTAAAAATTTGTTGATTTTGATTGGCACGCTATAATGTTGTATGTCTGGCCTTCTGTGGCCCCACACAGGCCTGAATTCGCGTCGTTAAACGCAATGGAATATTGTCCTGAAAAGAAAGACTGGCGGTGTTTTGTGATAGGGCAGAGTTCAACTTTGATTTTTGTGTACTGTTAATGAGTTGAAAATATTTGTGTGTATGGTTTTGTGGGCATTCAAATATTTTAAGTTTAGAATTAATTTTAATTAACTGACAAATGATTGCGTTTTTTCATCTTTGTAACAGAGTGTGGAATTCATTTTCTTAATTTAAGAGTCCTTTTGCCTTCATTGATTACAGAATTAAGTTGATAATTTGTAAATTTTGGGAGTTAACATTTGTAGTAAAATTAAGTTAATTGTTGTGGGAAAAAGTAAATTCGGCTTGCATCGTTTCGGATTTCGGAATGGGTTTGGTCTGGATCCTCGAGTGGAAATTGTCACACCTGGGTATGTAGATAGAAACCTGACAATGAAGTAGTCATATCGAATAAATATATGCGTAAGACACTCCCGGGGTTAAGGAAGGGCGTGACAACCAAAAAGGAATTGGTCAAGTGGTTTGTTGGATGCCAGTTCGCGGTAGACTGCTAAAGGGAGAAAACCCTTGTAACCAGTTAAAAGGAAATCGCAAAGACTGGCACTTCTACAGGGAAAAACAATACGGTGTCAAAAGCTCCTGGTGGCGCCAAGGGTGGTAGTACCACTTTGGCCTCCGAAACTGTGTTACCTCTCCTGGTTGGTGGTTGACGAGGGCAGGGTTTCGCTTGTGCATTCACTTGTTTTATGTATATAATATATATATATATATATATATATATATATATGTGTGTGTGTGTGTGTGTTTCAGACTGTTCTCTCCTCACATGGTTCTTTCCTGTTTATATATATATATGTGTGTGTGTGTGTGTCTGTGCGTGTGGTTGCGTGTATGTGTGTATACGTCTATGTGTTTGTGTGTGTGTGTGTGTGTGCATAACTAGGTTTTATTTTGCCCTTCAAGAACACACATTTGCTCAGTTTCGTATCCGAAACGTAAACAAATTAATTTCTAAAGAATTAATGGATTTTAATTTTTTTTATGCCACATATTTTTCTTACTTCAAACGTTATATTTAGTGTATACCCATATTTGAGTAGACGCCTCGTTTATTTTAAACGGTAAGGGAGACGCAGGTTCGAATCCTGTTCGAGGTTATATTTTCTTTATTAAGTTCTCTTGAGTACGCAAAGCGGTAGACGAAATAAATCTAATCGAGTGCGTCTTCTTTAAAGGCAAAATACCACCTTGTCTTCAATTGTCTCTCTCTCTCCGTGTCTTACTCTCTCTGCATGTCTGTTTCTCTTTCTTTCTATCTGTATTTCCTTGCCTCTTTTCTGTTTCTATCTCTCTTTATTATTTTTTTTCTTTCTCCGTCTGCATATTACTCTCTCTCTCTATGTTTACCGCCTCCTTCTTTCTATCTCTCTGTCCCCGCTACACCACCAGCAACATACATCTCACGCTTTATTCACTTTATGTACAAACAAAGTCAGACAAGTACAAAGCTTTCGTCCTGGGCGAAAAATTCGTTAAATCAATAACTTTCACCGTGTAAAAATGGTATAATTTGGATTGACTCAAGCGGCCTTCTTCCTGTTAATGTGCGTAATACTATTTTTCCTTATTTATTTGTCTTCCTTCCTTTTCTTGTAATTGTTTCTTATTTTGCTTTCAAAGTCTCGACTCGAACCACTTTTACATTTGCCGCACATTTTCGCCATTGTTTACCGGTGCTAATCTTTCATTTGCCGCTCATATCTTTCATTGTTGCCAATTTCCTCGCTTAACGAAATATAAAAGGTGTTCCAATAACTTGGACCAATTTTAAATGCGAATTAAGTTTAAGCGTCTAATGATTTTTTTTCTTTTTCTTTCAGATTTGGCGGACATTTGGGTGATATTATGTTTCACAGATAATTGCCATGACTTAAATAATATGATCTAATAGAGAAATAGCTAAATTTTCACCATTAACACTGATTTATTTACTGCTGACTTTGGTCCGTCTTAATGAAACACCCTTATGTATAATCCGTCTTAATAAAACACCTTTTATTAGACGTATCAAAACTGTAGTTTAGTTTTCATATGGTCCTTAACCAAGAAAGGCTCCGACATTTACATATGTCCCATTTATTTGTGCATTGACATCTTTAAATTATTTTACACATTTTGTTTGTTTATTTCTATGAAAACTTTTCTGCCGCTATATTCTCCGACCTTCCTTTTCTGCCGTTTATATTTTGAAATATCGTAGGGAAATTCTGATTGAAGCATATGCTTTCCTTTTCCTATCGGTCAAATCCAGTGCCTCTACCTATGAGATATCGGACACGTTCTTTGTTTTACGCCCTATAAAACTACCCGTGCATTTAATTAGCGTAGCCATTTTGAGTGTAATGTTCTGGAATCTCAAATTTATCGTCCATCCATTTATGATCAGTATCTCACATATGCAATGGACATCTATGCTTGGTCTTTCGATCACACGATTTGAACATAGTATGTGTAGTGATCCAGCAGCCATTTTATTTTTTAATGTTATGGCATCGTGGTTAGAGGACCACTCTCACGCTACACATTATAAGCCATGACTGATTCTCTTCCTATTTTACAAGTTTTCAAGCTTTATTTTTAGAAGCTTGGCTGCTCCCTTCCTTTAAATATACGAAAGAGGAAATATATGGAAGATAGACCGAATAAAAGAAAATGTTATGAATAAATATCTTGTATAAACAAAAGGAAATCGAAGAGAAACGTTATACCATGTTTTAATCGATTCAGCCTTCAGTAAGAAGACAATACCAGTAAGATGAAAGGTTGTACTGGGAGTGAAATAGAATGAGAAAAATTTAGAATGAACTGGAAACCTAACACTAAACAGGAAAAAAAGGAATAAATCTTTACTTCTGTTCAAAAGACCAAAGACGATTGGGAACCGGTCATTAAGCAAACCATTTTAAAGTAGAGTTGTCTTGCATATATTTATTATTGTTGTCTAAAATTCGAAAATTAGTCCTTTTTCTTTATTCCATCGAATATTTGAATGACTATCATCATTTGATTGCTTGCCTTTGATGTCTTCTCTGGCCATTATTATTGAGTCTAAGTTGTGTTATTCTTTCATTAATTCTCCATACTTAGTACTAATGTCTTTTTCGTTTTCATGAAACCATTCCTGTCGATTTTTTCGTTAATATCGAGCATAGCTTGGGATGACACAGAAACAAATGATTGTGAAAAGATCTGCGAAATTAGCTCATTATCCATGACATTATGTTCTTGAACAGAAAATCAGCATCATTCATTTAGGACTCAAGACAAACATTTCCATAAAAGAAACTATGATCTGGAATTTGAAAGAAAACAGTGATGACACATCATAAAATTCGGGATGTGGAATTAGTAAATACTAAACATTTCTGATACCTTGGCGTATGGATCAACTAAAAGAAATTGAACAGAGAATAGGCTGTGCCAGATGTAGTTTCACTGTAAATAGCTATGAAAGCAGAACATTAACCTGAAAACTCGTGTCTTAAATAGCTTCATCAGATCATATATGGATGCCATGTGGTATATATATATATATATATATATATATATATATATATATATATATATATATATCGTATACATATATAATATTTCCCAGATCAATAGCTAATGAAGTGTTAAATTTTACTATAAAATTGAAAATTAAAAATTACCAATTTTAAATTTTAAATTTAATCTGTATTAAGTTTACAATATTATAAAATTTTTTAAAGAAGAAACAGGAAAAAATGCATATGTTTTGTTATTTATTTTGTTTTATTTGAAAGTCCAAAAACTCAGAATTAACCTTAAAATCTAATGTTGTGCTAAGCTTTGTTACATTTGAAGTGGTGATATGGGCAGGGGAGGGTGACATCTTGTAAAAGACAATACATACACAATCAGATTATAATACACAAATACGTAGACACATTTAACTACATAAACACGAACGAAACAGGAAATAGATGTCCACGACCCTTGAAAAAAACAAAAAAGTCATCATATACATAAAATGATAGTCATATATAAGCGATCATACACACATACATTAATAAAGACACACAAATATACACACCAACAGATATTCAAGTTTGAAAGTGTTATTAAACGTATTCAAACAGTCTATTAAAATATAATTTACATGGGCAAATATATAGAGATGAAAATGGTTCAATAGATAAAATTTATAAAGCGTAAAATAGAAAAACCAATATTCGGCAATGAAAAGCATAAAGAAAAAAGGCACTAAAATATATTGAAATGGATAGAAAAATAAATATATACGTATACACATACATAAAGAAACACCAAATTCAAATGCCCTGGTAAAATGTACGACTTAAAATAAAACTAATATATGAAAAAGAAAACTCATGAACACACAAATATATACATATATCTCATATATACTTATATATGCATGAGTACAGATACACGAGTACAAATATTCAACAATATGTAAAAAAATGCATATATGCGTATGTGAACACAGATTCATCACTAGAAAGAGAAACAAACATAAATATACCTACGCACATACACACACACACACACACACACACACACATATATATATATATATATATATATATATATATATATATATATACACCTATATACACACATATACATACATACACATATGCCTACACATATACGCATATGCATGTATACACACACATAGAAATAAATATAAATATATCAACCTAACCAAGGTTCGATGTCAAGTTTTTTGAATTCTCATATACTTGTATTTTGATTGGTCATTCCAGCTTATGTAACAGCGTTTCCCTTGGCGAGGGGGTGTTTGATTGATTTGAACCTTTTAAAACTCTTTATTCTATATTCAAAACCATCTCTTGATAAGACACCAGAAGTGTTGAAACAAAATGGCTATTTTTGTAATGATTTTATAACATATTTATGTTATAACTTTCGAATAAATTATATTTTCTCGACTCTTTATTGAGCACTCTTTTAAGAATAATATTTTTTCTTTATCGAATTTATTCCGTATACACCAATCTCATATTGTATATATATATATATATATATATATATATATATATATATATAGATAGATAGATAATATTAGTGGAAAATATACATACATATGAAAAATATATCTAAAAAATTTCCATACATGTATATTTTCAGAAAAATTTTTTCCAAGAGGAAGGATCCAGGTAGAACTCAATGTCTAGGACAGAGTAAGGATATAATAAAAAGGCTTAAACACTAATATTCCATGGTCATAATTTATTCCATTGGAATCGTAAAACGATCAAATCATCAGACCTACAAATTCAATTTTGAATTTGTAGGTCTGATGATTTGATCGTATTTACGATTCCAATGGAATAAATTATGACCATGGAATATTAGTGTTTAAGCCTTTTTATTATATATATATATATATATATATATGTGTGTGTGTGTGTGTGTGTACATACATATATATATACATATATATACATAGATAGATACATAGGTAGGTATGTTTATGCATAATTGTACGTAAATATATATTTGAGCAATATATATGGCTACTTAAATAGGTATACACATTATCTAGTAAAGAACTATAAACAAATACATATGAAGAGATCGGCAGTTACTGATATGGAAAATTATTAAACTAAATAAGTAATATCGAAACAGCGGATCTGAAGTGAAATAAAATAATTCGGTGAAATGACACGTCATTTAAAGCAATTAAGTTTCAGTAAATGTTGTTTGCTGTGAACACAGCGCGCATTCTCGTCCCCATTTTGTCGTGGAACCTGTCTTTTTTCGTGTCGCCTTTTTCTTCTCTTTTCATCTTAGAATGCAACGAATGCGCGCCGGTGTTTTTTCCGCTGCGCACCCATCGTCACGCAAGTGCATTAAGTATGCGCTAGTGCTTTCGTTTCAACCCAGATCGAGTGGCGATATGTGCGCACTTGTAAAAACAACATCTCAGCACAAATCCCTGCCAATTCAGGTGTGAACGAATGTCTACTGGCAGACGTGTATTAATAAAAATAAAAGCAATCTGATAGTTTTTTTTTTATTTTACTCACATAATACCCGTAAAAAATGACAGGATGATTTATATAAATATTGGTCCTTCTGTGATCGCTCTTCCATTAACCTACCCTCAGCCAAGGATACATATAGTCTCTATATTCTCTGTCTGAATTTAGTCATTTTACCAGACTGCTCAAACCGCAGAAGACTGGGGTAATGGATCTGTTATTTTTTCTGATTACCTTAAGGTCGAGCGTTCGAACCCTGCCGAAATTCACTTTTTTAATTTCAATATCTGCTTGATAAAATATATGTTTAAAAATACGAGTAAACATACAGAAAAAAAAACAAAAAAAACTTTCCATTATTATATACTAGCAAGGGTCTTCGACATTGGGAGGGCTAAGTTATTTTCACTATTCCGATGCGCTACGAAACTGTTTCTTTATTTGACTTGAAATGGTATTCATGAATTGGGTATAATTAAACCGCTTCAACTGGTTTAGTTGTTTATTTCTTTCTATATTATGTCACGTTAATTTATAATGTTTCTTAGATTTTTATACCATTAAAAATTCAGTACGCCTTGCATCCATTTACTCCAAGTTGTGATTGAAATGCTCAGTTAGTTACGCATTTCAGGCGTGAATGTGACTTTATTTGAACAAATAAATAATTATAAAATAACTCAAGAAAACAATTGCCTATATATAGCTATCTCCTGATTTTGAATGAATAAAAGAAAAAAAACAATTAACATATGTTTATTTAATTTTCTTCATTTAAAGTGGAACCTTCCGTCAATATTTTGATCTTTATATATTAGATGACTGCTAGCTTTTATCCGTCTTAGTATTATTTCTGTTTTTTTTATTCTTGATTTATAAACTGGAATGCCATGAATCTCATTCCACAAATAATCATCTGCGAGCTGCCTTTAATACTCACTAATCTATGGCACGTGAACGAAGATGAACGATAATTCCAATGCCATATTCACAATGTTTCAGTCGTTGTATAGTTCGGCCTTCTTCAGGTGATTGGAATTTCGAGCCGAACCCTTTATTTCGTCCACCGGGGTAGATTGTTTTAGTTCCACGTGCCATGCCTCTTCCGGATTTCTCAGTTATTTCCCTTTAACTCAACTGTTTTGGTTCACCATTGCTGTAGCCTGGTATTGAACTCACAGCTTTTTGGACACATGGCCCAATGGATAAAGACGTTAATTAGATCCAGTGACTAGACCCAAAGTGTTGGGAGTTCAATACCAAGCCAATATCTGTCTATTGCTTCCGTGTCAACTAATATCTTCCAAAATTTAAATGCAAATCCTTTCGGCATCTTCTGTGTCTTAGGAAGCTGTTATTTTATTGTTTTTTCTTCTGACTAACATTTATCTTTTTTACTTTTACTGTCAGAAAGCCATGCATTTGAGTGGCATTACTACTTGAATGAGGCGAAATTATTAAAAAAACACTGATATATAAATATTATGCAGCAGTTGAGAATTCATTTTTGGGGCTTATTTCTAAAAAAAAATATATGTTTTAGTACTTGGCTTAGTTTCTCGAAGAAATCCATGGATATTACTATTAATTATTTTACCGAAGACGTCTTTTATCATTCTTATTGCTTAGTTTCTCGAAGACCTCTTTCATCATTCCTATTACTTAGTTTCCAGAAGACTTCTTTCATTATTCTTATTGCTTAGTTTCACGAACACGTCTTACGTCATTCGTATATTTTAATTTCTCGAAAACGCAATTCGTTATTCCTATTGTTTAGATTCACGAAAACGTCTTTCGTTTTTCCAGTTGATACATTCTTGAAGACGTCTTTCTTTATTCCTATAGCATAGATTCACGAAGTCTTTCGTTATTTCTATTGCTTAGTTTCTCTCAGTCGTCTTTCGTAATACCTATTGCTTAGATTCCTGAAGACGTCTTTTATTATGCCAATTGCTTAGATTCACCAAGGCGTCTTTCGTTATTCCTATTTCTTAGCTTCACAAAGATGTTTCTCATTATTTTCATTGCGTAGTTCCTCGTAGACTCCTTTCGTTAAGCATATTGCTTGGTTTCTGGAAAAAAACGTTTTGTTATTTCTATTGCTTAGATTCTCGAAGACATATTTCTTTATTCTTATTGAATAGTTTCACTAAGGCGTATTTAGTTATTCTTAGTGCTTAGTTTCACGAAGACTTATGCCGTTATTCTTATTGGATAGTTTCTCGAAGTCGTCTTTCGTTTTTCCTATTGCTTAGTTTATTCAAAACGTCTTTTCATTATTCCTATATTGAAAAGCTGTCATTTTTCCTTCTCTTATTACAATCTACATGTAATATAATTTCTGTATCTTCTTAATTAATGAACTCCTAGCATGCATTTTACAAGCTGAAGAACATACATTATTTGTTAATACGATTAATATTTAATCCTTGAGCGCATCCCGCTCGATACACCAGATGACTCTTTCGAAAAGCACATGCTGTTGTTGGGTATGTGTAAATCTGGTTTCAGGACCACTTATTGGTAAATCAAAAATCAAGTATGTTCAGAATTGAACAAAAGGTGCATATTTGCGTTTCCGTGGCCTAACACCTGCTTGCATTGGCCTCTTGCAACAGCCTGCCTCTAAAGCTCAGATATAGATGACGCAATGGTATTAGTGTTACTGAATGGTATTGCAGATATTATTGTACAGACCATGCCTCTGAGTATACACATGCTGTACCCATGTTGCCGCTATATTATTTTGTCAGTATTGCTCATATATATATATATATATATGTATATATATCCGTGTGTGTCAGTGTCAGAGTGAGTGTTAAAATGTTCTCGACAAGAATCACTGCCCAATCCCTTGATTAATGAAGAAATATCAGAATTATTTTGTAAAAATGTAAACAAATGACAAATGATACTAAAAACAAGAGGCCGATAAAATAGATAGATAAATAAAAATGAACAGGCTGAGATAGATAGATATTAACAGCTGTATATAGGTATTAGGTGATATATATATATATATATATATATATATATATATATATATATATACACACATATGTATATATATATATATATATATATATATATATATATATATATATATAGATAGATAGATAGATAGATAGATAGAGAGAGAGAGATAGATAGATGGATAGATAGATAGGTATACGATAGATAGAAAGATAGATACATAGATAAATAGATAAATATGAGCAAATTGAGATCGCTAGATAGTTAGATATGAACAGAGTATGATAGATAGATAGATAGATAGATAGATAGATAGATAGATATGAACAGACTGAAAAAGAAAGAAAGAAAGAAAGAAAGAAAGAAAAAGATTGAAAACAAAATCAAGAATGAAACAATAATGAGATAGATAGATAGATAGATAGATAGATAGATAGATAGATTGGTAGATATTGGACAGATAGAAAGATAGATAGATAGATATATAGATAAATTTGAGCAGATTGAGATCGCTAGATAGTTAGATAGATATAAACAGGCTGAGATAAACAGATAGAGATGAACAAACGGAAAAAGAAGGAAAGATAGATAGAAATAGATAGAAAATAAAATAAAACATGAAACGAGTAGGAGATAGATAGATAGACAGACAGACAGACAGGTAGATTGGTAGAATTTGGATAGATAGAAAGATAGATTTATAGATAAATAGATAAATGTGAGTAGATTCAGATCAATAGATAGATAGATATGAACAGGCTGAGATAGATAGATAGATAGATAGATAGATAGATAGATAGATAGATAGATAGATTGGTAGATATTGGACAGGCTGAGATAGATAGATAGATAGATAGATAGATAGATAGATAGATAGATAGATAGATATGAACAGGCTGAGATAGATAGATAGATAGATAGATAGATAGATAGATAGATAGATAGATAGATGAACGAACAGGAGATGAGATAGATAGATAGATAGATAGATAGATAGATAGATAGATAGATAGATATTGGACAGATAGAAAGATAAATATATAGATAAATATGAGCAGATTCTGATCGCTAGATAGATAGATATGGACAGGCTGAGATAGATAGATAGATAGATAGATAGATAGATAGATAGATAGATATGGACCAATTGAAAAAGAAGGAAGGAAAGAAAAAAAGAAAATGGTAGAAAAGAATATAAAGAATGAAACAAGAAAGAGATAGATAGATATGAACTGACTGAGATATTTCTTTAATAAACAAAGATAGATAGATAGATAGATAGATAGATAGATAGATAGATAGATAGATAGATATGATGTGAGCACTGTCACCTGTCACAGTGTTGGGAATAAATAAACGTGAAGAGGCAAGAGACCTGTTGAAGGGAAATATTGATAAATAAAAGAATGTATAGATTTGTTCAGTCAGATGCAAAAGCGTTCAGACCAAATGCTCTTTACAAATAGTAAGACCGCCAACACAAACAAAGTAAAACCATCCAGAGAATCTTGTGCAACTTTATAACAATAACAACCAAAGCTACTTCATCTACAGTTGCAACGGCAGCACTAGAATTAACTCAAACGCACTCTGACATGGTTCATCGGCACAAAAGATGTCAAGATGTCGAAAGTCATTGAACCTGCCAGATGTATATGAAACAATGCGATGTGCTGTCTCTACCGGTCATCAGTCAGTGACACCGACGTTCACTGCGCATGTCATTCTCCATTATTGTTTCTTCCGGTAAATCTACACGCAACAGCGTCTAGTTTGAGACAATATTCATCACTGAACTTGAAATTGAAATCTTACTGTTTTTGACTGAGGTCTCCCTAGCATAATATTTGGAAACATGCCTTCCAAAACCGAACTTCCAGACTTGATCCTTTATTTTCGAGATTAGAAGAAGGAAACTGGCGTAAGAAACAAAATATTTAGAAATGGAATATGCATTTCTGAGATTAGTATTAACTGGTTTATCCACCTCCACCCGCTGAATTTATACAACAATTTTATTCAGTACGTCCCTACCTTGAGTGCCTCTTAGGTCTTGTATTGGGTGACAAATTATTTCAAAAAGCTAAGCATGCAAGGTGCTTAATCTACGTCTGTGTCTCGTGTCTCTTCAGGACGTTGGCGGTCATGGCTATCCACAATTTCTTGCCTTTTCTAACTCTTTATAATTTCTTCTCCATCTTTCTCAAACTCTGCTCCGTCATCGATCTAACAAGTAAGTTATGCATTGCGTTCCTCTTTCTCATTTACCTTGAAACTGCCATGTGAGTATCAAATTTTCCAAGTCCTCTTTCCTCATTATGTACCCTATAAATTTCAACTGTCTCTTTTTGATGTTAAATAGAAGTGTCCTTTTTCTTTCCATTGTCTCGTTGCTCACATTTTCGATAACTTTAAGTTTTCATTTTATTAATCTAATGGTTTATTCATCTTTACGCACTGTACACTGTTGTTATTAGATTTTCATGTACGAGTTTTAAAATACAGACATCATTTCGCAGGCCAATTTTGGCAATCCTTGTTGAAATTATCTCAGATTTTCACAGAATATATAGGAACAGATCAAGATTTTATATTTAATATTTTATTTTTGTTCTGTTTTTAAGTTGAGCGATGCCGTTCACTCCTAAAGAGAAGTCATTCTAGATCTTGGAATATGCTCGAACACAGTCAATCACGACTGTGCAGCGTGCCTTCAATACAGCGTCTATGTCCCTCCTCTTTCTGCTAGCATTGATGAACTCAAACAGGGAATCACTTTCGCACTAGATAACCGGAAAATCGGTCCCTGAATAAAGTTATGATTTTCAGTACATATAGTGTTCAATTTGATTGAGCTAGGCTTCGTAGTTTTCAAGATAATTCCTGTTTCTAATTGCTACTATGCACTATTTTGGGGGGATCAGTTTGTTACTTAATAACATAGAAAAACGGTCCCTCAGTTTATGTTCTCTAGAATCTTATATAGATCCTAGTTTACCCAGTGTGCTAAAATCACATAAAATTATATTAAAACGTTTTTTTATTATTAAGCTTTCTTATGTACTTTAAACATATTTTTCTAATTATTATATAAGTATATAAAATTCCTGAAAGATCGTTTCATAACTTAGTAACAACAGAAAAGAAACTAATCCTCTAATTAATACCCAATCCAATCGTAATACTTCTAATTTATTTATATACTGTAAAACAAAATGGCGTCATATGTTGTTAAGACATTAGGTTTTCATATATGAGATTTTATGATATATTTTCCAGTTAGTATTATTGAATTTTTCCTTTCATGGATTTGGTCTTTTCATGTTTTCGTTTTGTAAACAACTTATAACAATCCGCCATCTTGTAATAAAAATGGCACTGCGCTTCGTTGCAAGAGAGATATCTCATTCATATGTTGTCTTTCATTCATGATATTACAAACAAAAATGATCCAAATACATTTGGCATATTATACAAATAATTCACAAACTGCCCAGATTAAACTACTCATCTCTCTTATGCTAATCGTTATCTTTAGACTGTGTTCTTTTTTCAGTAGTCAAAAACAAGAAAGACTAGATTGTTAATCTGAACATCTTGACAATTAACATCACAGAAAAAAAGAAGTCTTTACAGACGATATGGAATTGGAAAAGACATAAATAAAGATAAAATATTAGAGAAACGTTAATTTCCTTGGAAGTCAGAAGGAGGCAAATGCCAAACTGTAGCAATAAAATTGACAAGAATGGGAATACAAGTTTATAGATGAGTGATAATGATTCATCTCCGAATCTCAAAGAGAGTTTAGCAAATTAATATCGAACAGAATTTTTTTTTAATAAAATATAGAAATTAGGACGTGCCGTATAATTTTGATTGCGCTTAGCACATTTTATATTTGCCATTCCTCCTTATAAACAAATCTCAAATAAAATAACTAGTTGAAATCTACTCTCTATAATACATAGATATTTACTGAAGTTAGATTAGTCTGACACAAAACCAAATTTTATAGAGTGCCAAAGTGTTCTATGTGATTCAGTTTCGGCAAGAGAAAAACAATAAAAATGTATAATATATAAGTTATATATCATTCATATTTTATTTTTGTTGATTTTTACTTATATAAGAAACTGGGAGACGATTGTTTGTTTCTAACTTGCATGCAAATATTTTTATTACTTGATGTATATTTCTTTGCATGTATATTTCTATTTTCAGATGTCCAAAATATATAGACATTTACATATTTTTGAAAAAGCGTTCAAAATAAACAGGCAACCATTTTGAAAAATTGCTAAGCGTGGAACATTCTATCAATGGGTAAACCAATAAAGAATAATATATTTCTGTGTATTTTTTAAGGCAATTCATCCCATGCAGGGCAAAAGTGCCACTAGCACGCTTGGGGTTACAGAGGATTGAGAACAAAAGTAAAGAGGCGAGTTTGAGAAAAGGATACAGAGAAGGACGTGGAACAAGCTCAGGGTGTCAGATGTCGATTGACATTACACTTGAATATTTGAAGATTATATTATAGATTTATTGGGGAAGCAAATAAGGGGAAGGTAATTCCACTGACTGGAAGTGCTGGATAAGAATCTGCTTGTGGAGAAGAGACGATTACATTTAACCGTTTTGACAGTGAAAGGGTGGGACCGAGATGCCAGTCTGGTAGCTCGTTTAAATTCATATAGTCTGGGAACCAGCGAAATTAGTTCGTCGGTACAGTAACCGTGAAAATATTTGTAGATGAGACAGAGGCAGGCCACAGCACGTCTGTGCGATAGCGATTGTAGACTAGATACCAGATCAGGACCTATCAGCTTGCAAATTCGTCTCTGGATTTTGCCAAGAACCTCGAGACTTACAGCAGGAACACTAGACCATATATGACAGAAATATTCAATGCAATGGAAGTGCGGATGGTTGATTTATAGATTAAAATTTATTTAAAATTCTTTAAATATATATGTAAGTTAGATCATTCATATATGCATATGTTTGTATGTATGTATATTTAGTGCCTGAAAACCATACCACGGATTGGTCCAAGACTTGTGATTAAAATTTGGTAGACGGAAGACTTGGGGAACTGTCAATAGGTATGCCAGCACGAAGTCACAAGTCATCGTGACCGAGGTTTTGAGTCTGCAGGCCTTGTTCAGATTCTTCATCATGTTAGATAACACCCTATCTCCCAGAAACTGTAACTAAGGTCTGCTCAGCATAATTGCAGTATAAACCACAGGCGGACTCTGTGGGTGTTGAACAAACACAAATGTGCCTGAGCGAGCGTCTGAATTAAGGATTGGCTAGAGGCCCTAGTAGATGGGTATCCTCAAATACGAGTGGCCAGCTATTATGTATGTATGTATAATTTGTTTCTTTCCACACATATGATCTGGTATATATATATATATATATATATATATATATATATTCTCATAAATCTTGCCATATAGGATGTATTTTTTTAGTGTCTGTTTTTATAATGTGTTCCTGTGTATCTAAATGCGTCCATGCATGATAAGTGTCTTTATTCACAACGGTTGGCGATAAATAATGGTAAGTGACCGGAAGAGGAAGTGCCGTTAGCGGCCTCAACTGCTGGTTGAAATTAATGCCTTAGACAGCAAACAAAGTCAATAAGAATGACAATGAAATGAGGAGAAAATGAACAAAAAATATACAACTATAATGTGTCTGGACAACAGACTGGAAGTTTATAAGGTGAGTTGTGATTAATCAAGCTTGAAATCTATCATACATGTCTCTTTTCTCACCTGAGCAAGAGCTCATTAGGCAGACAAAGACCAAAATAAATGAATAAGATAAAATAAAATTAAAACAAATATATACAAATATATAAAACAAAACGATTTTAATTAAGAAAATCAACGTGTCACTTTTATACCAGCTTTCAAGTCACGTAACCGACTGGATAGTCAGTTGTTTTCTTATTTTTTTTCTTATACTCTATCAACAGCATTTATTTTAAAAGGTCTCCGTTAAGTTTGTCTTTCTCTTTTTCATTTTCGTTTTGCTGGCTTTTGTATTTACTTGAACAACAAAGTATTGGGAAAGTGTGGTGTGCTACTCGAGATATCAGAACGTCGTTTTTTTATGGTGCAATTTTCCTTTTTGTTTTCAGCAACAAACCTAAACTTTAACTCACAAAAGAGAAGGAAAATGAATGTTAAAAAAACGCAAAGAGAAATAGTACATAATGGGAAATGTCATCTGGTGTAATTTGCCAGTCCCTTTAACAATGTTGAAATGTGATCATCGAATTAGCAGCATTTGCTATGTTGATATGAAAGAAAGTTTGTTGTGTGACGTTTGTAAAATTTTATCTAATTGTTTGTCAGAAGCAAGGCAAATGTCATCAAATCATAAGTGTATAAATTAATTTTCTCCTTTGCATAGGAAATGCAACAAGAGAAAAAATTAGTATGAAACGATATATCAGATATAAAATAATGGAAAAATGTAGAAACGAGATAGAAGTTTTCCTTTTTTAGACAGAAACATCTTTAAAGGGAAATACAGTTTCAAAAGGATGAATACCTACGTTTTATACATTATGCAAAATCATTTGATAAAATATGTCACAAAAAAGAAATAACTGCTAGGTGATTTTGCTATATTTACGAACTATATTAGAATAATCCAGAACGTGTACCAGGAGGAGAAAACCTCCTACCTCCTGATAAAAAATGAATTCAATAAATATACCAAAATAGAAATAGGTGTAAGACAAGAATGTGTCTTCTCCCCGGACTTAAATAACTTAGTTATTGTTATCATTTTGTCCCAGACAAGGCGATAATGCCACTGAGTCACAAGGTGTAACTAAGAGTGAGAGAATACGAGAAAAAGAAAATATTATTAAGCAGATAGGACAATAAAAAACAAGAAATAAAGAGAAAGAAGATAATGATTGACGTTGCATTTAAATTTTTGAGGATGAAAATTAAGTGGATAAGAAGAAGTCATAGAGATTTCTACAAGCGAGAGATGCGAGAGAAGAAACTGTTATTATAGAACTTGCGGTTACATCTAGCAGCCAGTTCAACTGTAAGATGATGCAACGTTGCAGCCAGTCCAGTAACACGGTTAAATTCATAAAGAGTGGGTATCAATGATGAAACCTCATTAGGATAATAAGAATGACAATATATATATATAAAAGGGACAGGGAAATAATTACTAATTAGAGATACAACACTCAATCAATTCCAAATAATTAAATATCTAAGAATTGTCTTAACAGATGATGGCAAGTGCGACACCGAAACCCTAAGGTGAATTAGGAGAGTAAAAGGTACTTTCCAAGAGCTTAGCAGATTATTAAGAAACAGGAAAATGTCGTTATAAACGGAGAAACGATTATTGAACTGTTATGTAATATCAGATTCATATATGGAAGTGAATACTCAAGTTTGTTTCTGATATGTCCCGGAAGGGATATATTTGTTTGAAGTAGTAAAGTTGTTGTTGTCTACTGTAACCGGGTAGGACAATCTAGCAGGTAACCGGGTAGGACTGGCCCTCATTGTAGTGGTAGGCAATAGGCGTAGGCAATAGGCGTCGTCCATGTACCTCCACATCATTTATTGCTGACACCATCCAATGATATTACTGTGAGGGGGGGACCGAGGTGTATGCATATTCATTACATCACTTTCATTAAGATATACAGCAGTAAACATCGTTATTTATATAATGACCCTCTTTATTAAAATATTTGTCCTTCTAAAATTACTGTCTGTCATACCTACTTTCCAATCATGCTATTTAACTTCTATGTTATTTTATTAAACGTCAGCGAAAAACAAAAAACAACAAAAAAAAAACAAAAACAAAACAAAAAAACCTGGCGCTAAATTTGTTAATAACGTGGGGCAGATAACAAGATAACAATAAGAAAAATGTCTCCATTCTTTTCCTCAATGCAATCTTGCAACAGTAAATGCATGTAAATAATTTATAATAGCTTATGATCGTTTTGAAAAGGCCTTTTTTGTTTACTTCTATGGTCCTAAAATAAATGGCTAATTTTCAGCACGTTACATGTAAGCAGCTATATCAGCGATCAAATAATTGATATTTTAAGATTGGTTCATTTATTTTATAAGCATCAAATTATCTTTTGAATAAATTTGACGTCTTTTATTGTGTTCACAAAAAATGGGAAATTTCATTAAATTTCCGAAAAGTTTGTGAAAAGCAAATTATAACCCTGCCTCGAAATCTATTGTTTGTCACATAATGGGAGATTCTTTCATGAAACTGGCCTTTTATATTATGACAGAATTTTATAAATTAATCTGGATATAAACAATTATATATATATATATATATATATATATATATATATATATATATTAAGGTAATAAAGCAAACATAAATGAATAGTTTTATGAAGCGCATTAATTTATTGTTCGAAGAATTCGACGCTATGTTTTCTTCTATATTGCTGTCTCCTGCTTGCAACTGAAACTTAGAAACTTGATACTTCCAAATATTATTCTTTAGATTTGTCATTCAAAATTTGTTATTTCTCAATGCTCTTTGGATGAAGTCTTGGCAGTGATTTCCAACAATAACTGAATCCCAGACATATTTTCATATTGTTAGAACCAAGATTAATTATGGCAAAATAATTATCTCTCTATATATCTGAGATGAGTTATTGTGACCAAAGTTAATAAATAACATTAAAAACTTATATATGGTTTTAAAAATTTCCATAGGATTTTTCATTTGATGCAATGTTTTCTGACATCTTATTCAAACTCTTTTATTTATGACTATATATTTAAGATGAAGGTATTGTGATTATTTACATAAATAGTATAGTTATCTTCATCTTCATTGCAATATTCACAACGTTTCGGCCGTTGTACGCTCCGACCTTTATGTCTCACTATATATCTGTCTATATCTCTGAGATGAGGTATTACGATTACTTGCATTAGTATTCGGAATGTTATCCGCATCTTCATTGCCATATTTACAACGTTTCGGCTGCTGTACGCTCCGGCCTTCTTCAGGATATATGGCCCAGTGGATACAGTCGTTGGCTACATCCAGTGACTAGACCCAAAGAGCTGTAAGTTCAATAACAGGCCACATCAGTGGTGAACCAAAATCTTGGAGAGTTTTGATAAAGGGAAATATCTGAGACATCCGGAAAAGGCATGACACGTGGAAGTAGAATAATCTACCGCGGTGAACGAAATAAGGGGTTCGATTCGAAATTCCAATCAACTGAAGAAGGCCGGAGCGTACAACTTCCGAAACGTTGTGAATATGGCAATGAAGATGAGGATAACAGTCCGAATAATGTAAATAATTCAAGTAAAAGACTTCTCTCTGTCCCGGATAAACACCACCCCTTTTTGAACTTAGGTTTCTGCAGTTTTGTTGTAAAATTTTCCTTTATATGTATAAGTATGAATTATTTTGATATATAAATTAATCTGTCAGAAACACAAAAAACGGACGCAACAGCAGACCTGATACTCTATTTTCAAAACTCAGTCACTGAATAGACTTGAATACAAGGATATCTAATGCAGAATTATTCATGAACTTTTATTTTTTGCTCGCTCTGAAATCTAGTATTAAAATTGTCTAGCACAGGGCAGTGAACCATATTTCCTGGCAGAAAACCTAACAATGGATACAATATAACAATTCCACTTCATGTCTGTTGCAAGAGACCAAGAAGGCGTAATGGGTTGCTCTCATGGAGGTCCGGTTCAGCCATTTAAAGGCAAAATTACTAAGTTGACTGAAATTATTAGTTTTGTTTTTGACGCGTTAAAGTTTACAAGTAAATTCTTGTTCCAGCTAACAATAAAGTGAGGGACATTTTGTAGATCAACTGCATGTTTTAATTTTATCAGACACATCAGACCCTTAAGACAGGAGTAAATAGTCTTGTAATCAGCATAATCACCTAGTTGGAAACTGATGACATCGGGAAAGGGATTGCTGATGATAAGAAACAAGGTCAGTCCAAAGATATAGTCCAGTGGGACACCCGCATTAATGTGGAAACATCTAGAAGACTATCCGTCAAACACGATCTTTAATACAGGAATTGTTAAAAAGGATCGAGATCAAGTGAAAAATTCGGCCTTCAACAAAATGGCCCTTCAGCATGTAAAGACCAGAATGTTAGATTCTGTTAAATACCATAGAGATATTTAATGCGAGAGGCTGGGATTCGCCGTTCTTATCTAATGCTAATAACAGTTAATACATCGTCAGTTGACCTATAGAAGCGGAAACCATATTGCTTGTTTGATAGAAGGCTGCAAAAAGCGAGATGTTTAACCAAATCGGTGTTGATGAAAGCCGCCATTATTTTACGAAGAAGGGAAAATGGAGTAATAGGAAGATAATTCAAGGGACCAGAAGTGCAGAAGAAGTTTTCCTAGAAAATGAAAAGCAAAAAAAGCAAGATGTAGCAAGACATTATCGTAGATCTTGGACTATATATCTATATCTATATATATATATATATAAGTGGATATTGATGGTAGCATCCAGAGGCCAAGCATTTGTCATGACTGATGATTGCATTTAGCATAAAACAGTTTATTGCCTCTAAATGTTGACTTTGATGTCTACTTTTATATTTACATAAACTCTATCTCATCCCGGATATTGATTACTTTAACCCATAAATATAGCATACCTTAATTTTATAATATATAAATATTTTATCATATATATAAGACATTTTTATGTTTATACATTCTTTTTTATAGATACAAATATTTAAGTAAATGCTCTGCTTATAATAAACAGTATTAAACAACATTTACCGGCCTGAATGTCCGAGAAATTTTTATAGAAAATATTCGTTCTCCAATAGGATTCGAACTTGTATCCTATACGGAACCGTCATTTAGCTTGACGTGCTCTTAACCGATCGAGTCACAGTAAAGGCTGTAAATTCGATCGTTAAAAGGCACGTCCGGTTAACTGACAGTTCCTTAGAGAAATCTTCAATGCAAACATAAACATACTATCATTATTGTTTTGTCCGTGTATTGGTTAATATATTGTAATGTAATTGTCATCTTTGATAATGGCTTATGTAAGCCGAAAGCTTAGATAGGATTAAAAAATATGTATCAATATTAGTGATATTCTTTCTACTTTTAATGATAATGTTATTAAGCTTATCAGACGATATGAATATATATATATATATATATATATATATATATATATATATATATATATATATATATATATATATATATATTTATTTATGAAATGGACATTGAAGTAAAAATTAGGAGGGCAACAGTCTGCGTTATACTTAAACGCAATCTTAATGGCCTGAAGAATGTATTTAAGCATCACGTAGACTGTGGGTAACGGTTAGCAAGCTTGTCTCTTTAGAACAATTAAGACTGAGCAGTGAGTTCGATCCTCACTGGGTGCCCCTCCCTTCGACCTTGTACCACATATAAGCTATGCTTGGAATATCTTTACGCATCAATATTCATTTTTACATTTACATACGCATTGTCCCTTATATAGAGCACTTGAAACCATACATATAACATATTTTAAGACTCTATTTCTATCATTTATATATAGCAGACACCAAAAGGAAACTGCAAGGGAACACAAGTGAGAAGAAAGGACTAAACATCAATTTGAAGGGACGAAATGCATAGTACTTAGCAAAACAAGAGCCCAAAATACAAACTACAAAACTGAAATATGAAAATCAAACAAATAAAAACAATTAAATATCCAGAAAGTATTTCACCATAGAACGGAATGTGTAAATATTGAAATACAGCAGTGCATTGGGATAGCGAAAGATGCCTTCCCAAAGCTGCGCAAAGTAATAAGATACAGAAATAAAATTGTTAGAAACAAAAAAAAAAGAAAAAAAAAAGGAGTACTGCTCTGGAACATCAGTTCTTCTACATGTCAGTAAATGTTGGACAGTCTTCTCACAGAAAGAGAAAGAGACTTGAAGCATGAGAGATGCGGTTCTACAGAAGGATACTGAGAACACAACTGACTGAACATGTAAGCAACAATGAAGTTTTACAGAAAATTAAAACAAAAAGTCACTTAGTGGTAGTTGTTATTTCTAGGAGACATAATGAGGAAAGTAGGCTCAGAAAATTTGATGCTCCCAGGACAGGACAGAGGGAAGGCAAGAAGAACAGAGGAAAACAACGCATAACGAATCTAAGGCGATTGTATAAATAGATGGCGGAACAAGGTTCAGGAGAGATAACAAAAAACCAAAATATAGTAAGATCTATAAAGAAAATTGTGGATATCCATGATGGCCAAATGCCCTGAAGAAGAATAAAAAGACGACGACGACAAGGAGGAGGAGGAAGAGAATAAAATAATAAAAGTAATAATAATAGAGATAATAATAATAATAATAATAGTAATAAAAATAATAAATAGAATAAACAAATAAAACAACAACAACAACAACAACAACAATAATAATAATAATAATAATAATAATAATAATTACTTATAGGTCGCGCAAACATATATGTAGGAAATGTCACGATAATTTCTTACATTATTTACATTCGGGCTGAAGTCGTCCTTTAATCAACGGTGGCCGAAACCTTATGATATCAACAACAAAGATGAGGACAATAGATCGAATGTAAATAGCGAAAACCATTTCGGCATATATATATATATATATATATATATATTTGCGTATGTCACAATATAACTAAAACTATATCTGTAAAAGGTCAATATGAAAGGGACAACTGATTAGTCTTAATAAAGTCCATCAAATGATGGAACGACGCGTCGGCAAGATATGTTTTCCTGTTGTTTTTATTCATCTCTCTCTCTCTCTCTCTCTCTCTCTCTCTCTCTCTGAATATATATATATATAATTTTTTTTTAACTTATAACATAAATATGTTATAAAATCACTACAAAAATAGCCATTTTGTTTCAACACCCTCGGTGTCTTATCAAGTGATGAGGTTGATTGTAAAATAAATGGTTTTAAAAGTTTCAAATTAATTAACGATCCTTCGCAAGGAAAACGCTGTTCCAAAAGCTAGAATGACCAATCAAAATACAAATATAGGAAAATTCAAAAAGCTTGACAACGAAGTCATGTTATAATAGCTATTCTAATCTTTAGAATACGCGTAATATTAAAAAAAAGAATTTATTCTAACCAACAATTATTAAATTATATGATAAAATTTGATCTTAAAATGAAAAACTGCCAATTTTAAAATCCAAATTTAAACATTATTAAGTTTAAAAATTATACAATTACTGAGGAGAAAAGAAGAAATACATAAGTTATTCAATTTATTTCTTCGTTGAAATTACGTTAGAACAGACGCTACGTCATCCGGTCATCCGACAATATATATGTATACATTTTAATCCCAAGTGTGTGAATGGGGTCCTAAACTCACGCGTAAAACAACACAAACACAATCAGATTATAATACATAAGCACCCAGACATATCTAGATATATATACACACAAATTGGAATTCATTCCGTATATACCAATTATATTATATATATATATATATATATATATATATATATATATATATATATATATATATATATATATGGAGAGAAACACAGAGAGAGACAGAGACAGAGTGAGAATGCCGGAGAAAGTTACTGAGTATGAGAGAATATGAGAAAAAGAAAATATTAATAAAGGTACGGTTACAGTAAAAGAAGAAGAATTAAGAAAATAGAAGATTGACATTGCATTTATATTTTTAAAGATCAATGTAAATTGGGAAGCCAGAAGGCGGAAGACGGTAGAAACGGCGTAAAATCTTCTGTTACATTTCGCCATTGAAACTGTAAAATGAAACATTGTCGTCAATCTAGTACTGCACTTAAACTCATAAAATCTGCGTACCATAAAATAAGTTATATTTATTTTGCAAATAAAAAATGTGGCACAAGGATAAAAGTGGAGATGGGGAAAGGCTTGTCACCTGTCTGTCTTAACTTAAACCTATCTAGATACAATTAATGACCCAAACATACGACAGTATTGCTTACACTAAAACAACACATTCTTAAGTACCATTTTTACTACAGCCACCGTAATACCTCATAGTACCATAGTGGAAATGTTATCAAAACAACTACCATGAAAATATTTATATAAAAGAGAATGAGAAAGTACGATAAGGCGATGGGGAAAATGACTGAAAACGAGATGGCATGTCAGGACCGATAACATTGCAAATATTTCTTTGGAATTTTTTCAAGAACTTCAATATACATAGCAGAAGCATCACACGAGATATGGCAGCAATATTCTATGCATAGACGAATGGTAGACTTATAAATGTGTTAGATTCTGACGAGAAAAAATCTGTTATGACATAGTAAACCAAATTTCCTGGCATTGTTTTACATATTGAACGCTGAAGTACACACAATATTTACTTGTATCCTGTTAGAATTTAGTCAAAATTATGTTTGCGCTTAAAGGGTAGAAATCATTTATTAACAAAAGATGCATCATATAGCCAAGAAGTTTTTGCGGTTTCAACCCAGTGAGTAAGAGTCGCATTTACTGCCTATATTTCACGGGAAATCGATGATACCACAGTCCATATTCTCTTGAGGTTATTGGTATCAGGAACTCTCTTGCTATACGTGCTATCTCTTCTCTCACCATGCCCCATGACTAGGAATCACAGGGTGTCAAATCAGGGAACTGGTGGTCGACACAATGATCCACCGTGACCTATCCATCGACCTGGAAATGTGTGGTCAAAATCACGACCAATCATAATGTTAACATTATTTTGAATATTTGTATTATATCTATTGTGCTGAGTACTGCCATCTGGTTTATACAAGAATCTCTGCATGTAATTTGATATTCAGGGCGAGAGATAAGCGGCTGAAATATCTTCACAAGCCGGACACGGCTTTATAATTAGGAACGTAGCCTTGGGGAATAAAAAACAACGGAGAAAAGTAAATAGAGTTTAATCGATGAATAACCTTGAAGGCATTACAGATTAAAGACAAAAGCTTTGGGGAAATTTTTTAAAATTACTTAGAGCAACAAAATATAAAAGGTTGCAGAAAGCCATGATAAAAAAAAGATAGCCCCAAAATATGAATATAACAAAAGGCAGTATTCCACCATCTTCTTCCAAATTAGTTGTCATACCGGACTATGCACATAATTAAATATATACATGTGACAAACATTAAGTCACGGGAAATGTTCCACGCAAGAGCAATGCAATTATGTTTCTATGAGCCTCGTTTTGAGGATCCACTCAATACCATATTTATTATTGCCGCAAGCAGTTCGAGCTCTGCCAAAGTCAGATATTTTAAGCAGATTTAATAATCACGCAAGTTCTCTCCACTAAAAAAAAACAAAAAAACATACCTTACTCTCCCCGCTCAGTGATGCTCTTCCACAATTTCTTGTCCTTTATTTTTCTTGATAAATTTTGTCTTTTTCTTATCTCTCGTCAACCTTGCTTTGCCATCAATTTACACAAGCTCCTACGGTAGGTTATGCATTGTTTTACTCTTGCCTTCCATTTGTCCTGTGAGTATCACATTTTCCAATCCCTCTTTCCTCATCAAAAAACGACTCACATTTTCCTGTTTATGTTGGTCCAGATAAACGGGTTCGTGGTAAGAAAAAAAGCGAAATAAATTGTCGTTTCAATTCTTATATTGGCGCTTGTTCAATTATTTTGTAAAAGTTCAGAAAACTCTACGGGAAGAGCGTAAATGATAAAATGATTTTAAAAAAAATTGTCACTATCTTAGTTCTATAAAAAATATGAAGGTTGATCAAAGTATTTAAAGTACAGAGAAACCTCGGTTCTCGAACGTCTCACATGTCGAACAAATCGGTTTTCGAACAGAAAATTCGAGATGAAATTACCTCGGTTATCGAACAAACTTTAGGTTCTCGAACAACATTATCGAATCGAGCCAAACCGAGTTAAGCCGAACAGAATCATTTCTGACTCAACCGCCATGTTGTATATATTCATGTGTTGTGCTGTGCTTTTTTTTTTCTTATGTTTTTCTCTTTATTAGTTTTCACTCATGGCTCCCAAAAAGCTAGCAGTGATATTGGTAAAGGAAAAAGAAAAGTTATGAGAAAAACAATTGTTGAGGATATTGTCTCTTCCTACTCAATTTAGTATCGCAAAATCAACGATCTATACCAATCTTATAGATAAAGAGACGATCACGTCTTTCCCTCCCCTTTCCAAACAATCGCCTTCCTCTTACGCGATTAACTTAAAGGTACTGTAAAATTAAAATATTTGTCTATATATTATCTATTTAGTATTGCGTTTATTTTACTTTTTTCCTAGATTTAATTATTTTCATTAGTTTTGTGTATAAACTTGTGTGCAATGTACTGTTATAAAAGATGAAATAAGCAATCGTCTTGGGACCAGGAACCGATTGATCAATTTTAAAGTGATTCCTATTGGAAAAATAGTTTCGGATAACGAAAATTTCCGTTTACGAACGGGCTTCAGAAACGAATTGAATTCGTGAACCGAGGTTCCATGCATTAAGTTTACGATGCTAATATTGTTTTTAAAAGGTATAAGATCATTTTAATTAATCCTAAATGATTGCTATTTAATTTTTTTTAATCACTAAATGACGACGAGTATAATTGAACGATTTGCCATTGAAATTTCTTTGTTTATCAACAAATATCCTGATTGGATGTGTTTTGTGTATTTTAAAACGAATTTTTGCGTTTGTTTATTTTTTTTCATTCATTTCACACAAAGCAAGGCAATAAAACCACTAAGACGCAAGGGTTAATGAGTGTGAGAGAATATAAATAAAAGAAAACATTAAGCAGCGAGAACAGTAAAAGAACAAGAAATATGAACAGTGAAGACAATTCTTTACATTGCATTTAAATTTAAGAAGATCATTGTTGACTGGAAAGCAGGAAGACGGAAGAAACTTCCACAAGTGAGAAGTGCGATAGAAGAAACTCTTAGTATAGAACTTGCGGTAATATCTCGCCATTTCAACTATAAAATGATGAGACATTTGCACCAAGCTAGTACCGCGCTTAAATTCATAAAGTTTAGTACCACAGAGGAAAGTTCGTCAGAAGAATTCCCACTGAATTAGAATATTAATTTCTACTTAAAATAAATTAGTTTTATTTATAATTTTTTAAAATCAAATTTACTCTCAACATTATCTTAACCTAATATTTAAATAAAATCTTATAAGTTCTTCGAAAAAAGAAAAAGTCATTCACTGAAAATTCAAAAATACAAAGATTTCCCAGATGATCAATGAAAATACGAATTCAGAAAAAATAATCGGTATTTTTCTGACATTATCGACGCATTATTGAAAGTAATTACAGAGATAATTGAGTAATTATGACATTCTGAAAAAGATTTAGGAGATATTGGTTAGTAAATATAAAATGAAAAAAAACACCAACAATATTTTAATTGTAAAAAAAATGCTCTTAAATATTTTTGAGTTATTCCATACATGGTCAGTTGGATAAAGGGCAAAAGAAAAGAAAAAAAAAAAACAACTTTAATATTCTTTATATAATATTATTTTTGGTTTAATTTACAAGTGTCTTGCGTCATTATCATAGATGAAGCTCCAAACACGCTTTAGTTTCAAATGTCTAACACATACTTCCAAATTGACAGCCAGTATTTTACTATAATCTGTTTTAATAAAAAACTGAACCGTTACTTTTCGTTTTACAAGGAAAGGTCGACAACACAATATACATCCGTTGTGTGGACAATTTTCTTTGGACTGAAAGGCTCACCTTGATGCCATTAAAAAATACTTGACATTATGAAAAGAATCAGAAAACCTTATTAATAAGTTCATTTAGGATTTCTAGATTACAAATGAAGAGTGCTTGAAAATATTCTCTTGACTTTGAAATTATTCTTGAGATCTCTCTTTGAAATTTGTAAGTTTATATTCCACAGTCTTTAAAATATTATGTTCTACTCGAGCCGATGTTTTCTCCTTTCTTCAACGTCCGGATGAATGTATTTACTCCCTTGAATGTGTCGCCAAATCTTCTACGTAAAATGCCTCACGCTTTCAGGCTTGTGTCACATCTACGCTTAGAATTCATAATTAAAAGCACCAACATAAATGTTTTTGAAAATATATATAGGTATAATAATAATTATTTTATAAGTCAACATTTGTACATGAAAAATTGTAATTCTCCTGTTATATAGAAATGTTAGTGTTGATAAGTTGTAAAATAGACATATTTACGTGTTTTTCTGGTGCATACCTACTCTGAAAAATATTGACTGATCCCATAGGAAAGGAAGCACAAATGCAATAATATATTATCCTTATTGAAAACCAGAAAAATACTGTGCAAATAAGTCTAGTCAAACACGTACGCACACACAGACAGACAATCATATATATATATATATATATATATATATATATATAAAACACCTAGACCTACAGACTGTTTCATGAATAAATGCAGTCGTTAGACCATGCAATTACCTGATGATTGTATTTAAGGATGAAACAGACTGTTGCACACTGGGTGTTGACTTCAATGTCCACTTTTAAATTTATATACGCTCTGTCACAGATACTGAGCATTTGATACATAAATAGACCATAATTCAAAACTATATACGAATTATGAAGTGATAATATATTTACATGATAAAATACGTTATTTTTGTTTATTTTAAAAAATATTTAATGAGATTCTTTTTTAGTGAAGAGGAATATCTGTTTACATTTTGTATTTTGTCTCAAGTTTTCTCCTTTTTCAAATATCGCGTCTACGGATGCCGTCGGTTTATTGAAGGATCGCGCCTTCACGCGTGAGTTTGTATTGTCACGTGGTATTAAAAACACTCTTTACGTCTGCACAAATTAGTTTTAATGTGTTGCGTCTTCTACATTGCGTTACATACATTTTTCAATTTTGTCATTCAATATATATATGTGTGTGTGTGTGTGTATGCATATGTATGTGTATTTATGTATATGCATGCGTGCATAGGGGGATCTGTGCGTTCGCGTTGTTTGTATTCACACAGAACAAATACGCGTCTGTTATAAAAGGCTTCTGATGTGGATGTGATCAAAAGGCTGATGAAATCGTAAATACTTTAAGTCGAGGCTCAGACAATCTCCTGAGACGGTGCCGGGAAACGAAATCCCTCTGGGATTGTCTTCCATCGCTGATCCAAATCTTAACTCCGTCGAGAAGTAATCAAAGGGATAAGATAAAAAATTACTTAATTTTCCCTTTTTTTCTTTCTTTTCGTTTTCCATCAGCTTGTTTTAGAGGATCTAGCCATATATGTAGTGAGAACGAAGAATTCACCGAAGGTCAGAAGACGAAACACCATATTAAGTCAAGGTTCGTGTATTTCAACCGAATTTCCAAATATTTCTACGGTTTCCCCGTGGCATTTCAAAATTTCTTAGATTAATCTTGGCTACCGCACTACTACTTTCTATACCTGCCAGTACGCATACATTCAATATATATATATATATATATATATATATATATATATATATATATATATATATATATATATATATATATATATACAGTAGCGGCCATAATATAAGGAACGGAAACAACAAAGACATAAATATGTGTATTACTTAAAAAGTAATGCATGATTAGCAATTAAATTTTACCGAATAAAGATTAGGTGTAATGCATAAATATTATACAAAGTTACAAAAATTTACATAATAGTTTTTTTTTAAATAAAGATTAAATGGAACAAAGGAAATAAGCTACTGGACAAAAGTTAAGGAACGATCTTGTTAATACTTGGTTGTGAAAAAAATGTTAACAAAATTTAATGTTTGGTAAACATCCCCTTATTTTCAATGACTTCCCTGCATCGTCGACTGCATGATCTAATTAATTTCTTGTAAAAATAAGCCGTAATTACCCCCCATTCATCTTTCAATAACTCCCATAGGTGTTCGTGGTTTTTCGGGTTTCTTTTCTGAGCCCTTTCTCCAATTATTTTCCAAACATTTTCTATTGGATTCAGGTCGAGGCTCTGCGCTGGCCACTTCATTAGGGCGATTCCTTCTTCTTCAAATAAAGCCATAACCTTCTGAGCCTTGTGGCAAGGTGCATTGTCCTGCATGAAAATAGGAGATTCATAAAGATTATGGTGTAATCTTGGTACCACATGCTGCTGAAGAAGCCTTTTGTAAATCTCAGCATTGATATTGCCATGCACGCGGATGATAGGGCCAACTCCTGTAGATTAAATAATTCCCCACACCATCACACTGCCGCCACCAAACTTAACGGTTTTCTTGACACATTGAGAAGACAGTCTTTCACCTGTTCTACGGCGCACGTAAGTTTTGCCCTCAGAACCAAATATAGTAAACTTGGATTCGTCACTGAAATGAACTGTATTTCATTGTGCGTCAATCCAAACAACATGTTCTCTCGCGTACTCCAGGCGTGCCCTTTGGTTTCGCCTTGAAATGAGAGGCTTCGAAGCTGGAATACGGGCAGGCAATCCTGCATATATCAACCTGCAAGCAACCGTTTTCCTTGAGATCTTATTATCTGTCTCTTCATTAAATTTACGGGCAATTGATGTAGCAGTTTCAAAACGGTTTTTTGTAGATATTCTAACAATTCTTCGATCTTCTATTTGCGATGTTTTGGAGGTCTGCGGGTTTTTGGTTTTGCATCTAACGTTTTATCGGTTTTATACCTGCTAATTACACGAGAAACGACACTTTTAGACCTATGAACAATATCAGAAATTTCTGAAATTGACTTTTTTTCTTGATTGCTTAAAAATAAAGTCCTAATGATAAATTAACTTTTACTTATTGTTGAAAAGCTCGATCGAGTTTTTTAACAATGTAAATTAAAAGTTTATGCAAATTATTAACATCGTTCCTTAACTTTTGTCCAGTAGCTTATTTCCTTTGTTCCATTTAATCTTTATTTTAAAAAAAAACTATTATGTAAATTTTTGTAACTTTGTGTAAAATTTATGCATTACACCCTAATCTTTATTCGGTAAAAATTTCATTGCCAATCATGCATTACTTTTTAAGTAATACACATATTTATGTCTTTGTTGTTTCCGTTCCTTATATTATGGCCGCTACTCTCTCTCTCTCTCTCTCTATATATATATATATATATATATATATATTGATAAATTATAACCATAGAATATTACTGTTTAAGCCTTTTATAATATATATATATATATATATATGTGTGTGTGTGTGTGTGAGTGTGTGTGAAAAGTGTGTGCATATATATATATATATATATATATATTATAAATTAATTGATTTAAAATATGGTAAATCAATTAATTTATAATATTAATGCTCTGTAAATTTACATTGAGCTCTATTTTGTAAAAATAAAAATATCTATAAGAACACCGGATTTTATATCTTACTGTTCTTTCTTTTTATTTATATACATATATATATATATATATATATATATATATATATATATATATATATATATATATATATAATTATTTATATATTATATGCACGGTACTTATTAGAAAGCGCTCAATATCAGAGATAGAGCTAACCAACCAAATATATATATATATATGTATATATATATATATATATATATATATATATATATATATATATATATATATATGAGTGTACATTGAAGTCAACAGAGAGGCGACAGGTTGTTTCCTGATAGAAGCAATCGTGTGGCCTGACGATTGCGTCTAGAATGAAACAGCCTGTCGCCTCTGAGTGTTGATTTTAGTGTTCACTTTTATATTTACATACGCTCTATCTCTGATATTGAGCACTTTATCCCATAAATATAGCACACCTTAAAACTATATTTTTTCATATATATATCTGTGTGTTTGTGTTATTGTATAACCAAAACAAAAAAAAAATACATATATATTAGTGAATACGCAACACAAGTTATAAATGGTGACACAAGGAGGACTAATAGCTAGTTCGCGACAATGCAGGTATTGTCTATTCGGTTCTCGCGATCATTACCATATTTTGGTGTTCCTCGTGAGTTTACAAAAGGGGTCACCTCATACACATATTCGTGTGTGTGTTAGAAAAATATGCTTCACTGGCAGCTTTCGAACCTGTGCCTCTCTGGGTAGAGGTGCTAACATTAGATCCGAGACACTTTAACCAACTGTGTTACAGAGAACTACTCACTCAGCCATAGCTAAATTTGTCCCTTTAAGCGAGATTTTCTTTCGTCATAGATCTCCCGAATTTTGCATATATGCACAGTTTCGTAAAAAAAAATTCTTTACTGAAGAAAGTAGTATTGTTTTATAAATCCGACAAATACTTTATTACTTTTACTTCCGGGGAGAGCAATTATTTCTTTAATAAGTTTTCTCAATTATTCAGGCTGTTAGACGACAATAATTACACTAAACGACGCGGCTACTCAAATACGAGTATGCACCAAAAATAACGTTTAAAGTTATAAAATATATTTATAAAATAAAGTGTCTCACTAAAGTAAATATTAATTTGCATTGTTTAATGTTCAGTAAGTTTTATTTTCAATTGTCTTATTTCTTTTCTTATTTCGCTTCCTTTTCGCTCTGCTAGTGTTTTTAAAGACCGGCGTTTCTGCAAATTCCATGCCTTTTTACATTCTGTAAGACTGAACAAAAGTTTTTTTCTCCATGAGTTTGATGACCTCATTAATATCTTTCTCTACTGAGTCGCAGTCTTCTTCATCATCTTTCATATTTTCACCATTATCGGAAGAATATGATTTTTCCTCTATTTCTTGTCAATCCAAATCATTTTGAAGCGATTTTACCGTTAAATTCATTTATAATTCATTATCGCCTTCCTTTATCCATTCTTTTAAGTCATCCAAAGTGAGAGTATTCAGTGGATCATTTTCAAGTGCACGTTTTAGTGTTTAGTTCAGATTCTGCAATCATTGTTTGTTAATTTGCAAATTCAACGAATTAGGAGCTTCGTCCAGTCTTTCAATAATCTCTAATCTCTAATTTCTAACGTAATCTTAAAGAACTTCTTTTCCTTTTTCTGTCAATAGAATTTTTTTCAGTGCGAGACATTCAAATTTGAGAAATTTCAACTTTATAACAATTATATCTGCAAAGAAAAGAAAACTGTTAGTATGCAACATACTCCCACAACATCTAAATGGCAATAGTCAGAAGTTCGGCTATGAGGACACTCACATATAAGAACTTCTACTGTATATATTCAATGTGCGTGTCTGTGTACGGGTGCGCGCGCGCACGCACCGAGCACTGGAAAGAAACAGAACTCTTTGTTTAGTTGGCCACAAATTAAAAGTAACCTAAAATGTTATTGCATCAAATGTTGTGGTGAAAGAAAAGTTGAGTTAAAGGGAAATAACTGAGACATCCGGATGAGGCATAGCACGTGGAACTAGAACAATTTACCCCGGTGAACAAAATAAAGGGTTTGGTTCGAAATTTCAATCACCTGAAAGGTCCGTAGCGTACAATGTTGTGAATATGGCAATGAAGATGAGGATAACAGTCCGAATAATCTAAAAAATGCAAGTGTCATTAACCTAATCGTTTAATGTCACTTAAAAAAAAATGATCACAGTAGATCCAATATTTATTTGAAATATTAAAATATAATATGGTATTAATAATTTTCTTAAAATCAGGTACTAATTTAAGTTTTATAAAATCACGTATTAATTATATTATTATAAAAGATACGGTATTAATTTAAAAGTACAATTTAATGTTCACGATTCTATTATTGAGTGTTGAGCATTAATAGGTTTAAGCAAAACAGTGCATTTATTTTTTATATGTATTGAGTTTCACTTAAAATATAATAAAGTAAATTTTGTACTCGGTGTCACTTCAGAATGTCAAAAAACCTAGAATTGCCAAGGATTAATGTAGAGGTTGACCGGAAATTCACCAAGTGTAAAATCGGGAGGAGGCACGGTGGAGTAATGGATAACTGTTCGGACTGAGCCATAAATTAAAACCTAAAATGTTATTCGCGTCCTGTACCAAGTGTTACCATTCTCTTTTCTTATTCAAATTTATTGATATTATTGCCATGGGAGCTTCCAGTCTGACAAAATGACCAACGAATATCATGTCATGTTACCGCACCTCTTCTCCCAGTGCCAATGCTACTATATACACCAAGTTGACACAGACAATGGTAAAGTTCAGAATCTTAGGGGTTAGTCGTACGTGTTAGTCTCTCCTAAATGACACATGTGGCCAGTCGTCTGAGAATTTTCACGAACTCGTCACTTCCAAAATATGGGTTTCGAGTCTCTGCATATGAATATTAGATTACAACATCAAAGTAATAGTCGAGTGGATGACCAACTAGCCACCCGATAACAAAACTTGTTGAAAGCTGTGAACGTGACGGACGACATGTGCGAGAATAATCAGATCCAATACTTAAAGTTGGTTCGTCGTAAAATGCCGAAATTATATTGATACCCATTCTGCCAAATTCCTCGTTTAGAAGAATATCTGTGGAACACTATAACATATAAACTCATATATCTGACTAATGGTACGTAGTTAAATGACAAAATGGAAAAAAAAAATCTTACCGACTTTGTCTCGCAAAATGATTTCTTTAGCCAAAATAATATTTTGATTGATGGAATCATAAACAGGAAACGATGGATAAATTGTCGTCCAAATTACGCAAAATGAAAATAATGCTAACATCTCATTTTAACACACACACACACGCATATATATATATATATATATATATATATATATATATATATATATATATATATATATTACACAAAATATAACATTACACAAAAAATATCTCAAAACACTAAAGAGCAAATTTATTCAATAGAATCGCCATTGGCTTCAAGGACGGCTTCCAGGCGATTTCGAAATATTCTGCAGCTCTTCTGGAGGGTCTCCTTATTTATGTTGGGGAATGCTGCCATAATCCTTACCTTCAGTTCATCTTTGGTGTTACAAAGGTGTTTTATTGGTCTCTCGTTCAACTGCGTCCCACACAATAATCAAGGAGTTTGACGATTCAGGAGTTATGTGGTCAGATGTGTGGTAGCAGCCATGATAGGGTTCTGCTTGTGTGGCATGGTGCAGAGTAATGTAGCCAGATATAGGTTCCTCCAGCAGACACCCACTTAGTCCAGGGCTGCACCACCTCCTTAAAGCACAATGTAGGTCTCCGTATTGAGTCGGTTGTAATGCTCAATTTTAAGAAACACTAAAAATACAGAGACGTTTAACTTTAAATTTCAAAATCATGTCGCCCGATGTATCTAGATGACGTTATTTATCTTCCTTCTGCTATTTCGAACGCGCCCTAGTTTTTAAATATCACACATTATAAAAGCAGTAGTTTTTTTTAGGAAACGTGATATTCTGTTCTGGACGTAGATTTATTCTGAAATTACTGAACTTTCTATACATTTTCGCTTTAATGAATTATTTTCTCTTAATTAAATTTCTTCAAGTCACTAAATCTCAAACTTAGTATGATGAACGACTAATGCACTGTGAGTGTTGTGAGTTTCACCGCTGTATTTCATATGACATCCCACTTCCAATGAAATATAATAGTTCATCCAACTCAGTTTAACATGCGTCGCTTGTCATCTTCTTATTTTTCCAGATTACTTTGCCAAAACTTTTCTCAAACGGAACACGCAATTCGATGACATAAACTTTAAGTTTAACAGATGAGGACACGCGATCTCAGTTCGAAAATTAAGTCGATATTCAGAATCTTTTGATATAACTTGAATTTTTTAATATTAGCCATTTTTCAACGAGTATTTTCACCTGGAATAAAGTTAGTTTTATCGGAAGTTTTCAAACCATCCCTCTACGACTGATAGGGAGAAACGCACATTGGAATCTGGATTGGGAATAACGAATAGTTTTTCAACGATACTGGAATTCGCGCCCCATTTGCTTTAAGCTTTCTAAGCTAAGTTTTCTCTCCATATGTGTACGTCAAAAGTCGCTTCTGAAGGCTTTATCATGACAATCTAAGTAGCAATAAAAGGCAGCAGTAACGAAAATGGAAACTATCTGTCAAGGACACATGGCACAGTGGATAAAGGCGTTAGATAGAGTGACAGGACCCAAAGAGTGTGAGTTCAATACCCGGTTAAGGCACTGGAGAACTTTCAGAGGGAAATTAATAGGAGATAACTGACATCCATTAAACATGGCACGTAGAATTAGAACAGTCTACCCCAGTGAGCGAAATAAAGGGTTCAGTTCGACATTCCAACCACCTGAAGACGGCCGGAGCGTACAACGGCCGAAACGTTTTGATAAACAATGTGGACAATAGGCCGAATAATGAAAATGGAAGTTGTACGAGTCAGAAATTCCCTAATAATTGACAATCTTTCATCTTGTAAAATAATATTTTTACTAACGTGTCTGATTAGAGTTTAGGAATCTCGGCGAGGCAATAAAATGGATTTTACTTTCAGTAATTGTCGGAAACACATTGTCGGAAGTGCCTTGTCTATATACTTCTATTCTTTTTTTATGTGCCGTGTCCATTCTGGACGTAGGCGATCATGTCTCTCCACTTCCCCCTACCCATTGTAGCTCTCAATAAGTTTTGTCCCGTTGCCACCTCCCCCAGACCATTTGCTTTCATCCACTTGCTTAAACCCGCCAGGTATGTCATGCATTGCTTTCCCTTGTCTCTCTTTCCCGCTATTCGCCCTGTGAGTATCAGATTCTCCAGGCCCTCCTTTCTCATTACTTGTCCAAGAAACCTCAGCTGCCCCTTTCTGATGTTATGTATAAGCCTCCTCCTTGTCTGTATCCTCTCTAAGACCTCATCGTTGCTCACACGCTCGGTCCATGATATCCTCAGCATCCTTCTGTAGAAACACATCTCCATCGCCTCGTGTCACTTCTTCTTATTCCAGTACAAAAAAAAAAAAGACAAATGTTTGTCTATTCGGCATGCAACAATTGTTACGCATTTATTTCGCTAAAGACATTCAGGTTGAGAGTCTGAATGTTTGGGAATTATTTTTAAAATCTAGAATCTTTTTAAGAATCTTTTCGTCCTAATGGCATCGATTAATCACACATATTTTGGTGCACCTACATTGGCGTAGTGATCATCAAACTCGGCATCTACAGTGATTATCTAAGGTAGTTGTTTTGATCTTCTGATGCCAGCCTATATACAAAGCGTAACGCGTTCAACGACAAAGGAAGTTAATTAACGCCCGTCTTTGTAGTACTCGTTCTTTCGTCATTTTGTCCCATTACACTCACATATATCTGACTCGAAGTGATGATATTTCGTCCCTATAGGAATGCTAATTGTTTTCTTCTTGCCTTGCATACGTCCGTGCTATTTTCTTCCATTTCACAATGAAGCTGTTAATAGGTAAATATGGATAACACTTCGTGGAGTTGCATTTAATAACGTAATATTTCTTTTTTATGTCCATTCAGGGCGTAGGCGCTCATCACTCTCCCCCATCCTATATCCCTTTCAACTCTCAACAAGTTCCTTCCTTCTGCTAAATCCCTCAGACCACATTCTGTCATCCATTTGCTTAAGCACACTGGCTATATTAAGCGTTATTTTCCCTTTTCTCTATTACTCTCTATAAAAAAATAAGAATAATATTTTTACTAACATTACTGATTAGAATTTAGGAATGACTGTAAAACACACTGTCTCTAGGCGAGGCAATAAAACGGATTTTGCTTTTAGTAATTGTCGTATACGCTTTGTCGGAAACGCCTTGTCTATATAAATCTATTCTTTTTTCTTTTTATGTGCCGTGTCCTTTCAGGACGTAGGCGATCATGTTTCTCCACTTCCCTTAATCTTTTGTAGCCCTCAATAAGTTTTGTCCCTTTTCCACCTCTCCCAGACGAGGTTCGTTCATCCACTTACTTAAGCACACTAGATTATGTTATGCATTATTTTCCCTTGTCTCTATTACCCTCCATTCGACCCGTGAGTATCAGTTTCTCCAGACCTTTCTTCCTCATTATGTGTCCCAGAAACTTCAGCTGCCTCTTCTTGATGCTACGTATAAGCCTCCTCCTAGTTTGCATCCTCTCTAAGACCTCATCGTTTCTCACACGTTTGGTCCATGATATCCTTAGCATCCTTCTGTAGAACAACATCTCCGTCGCCTGGAGTCTCTTCTTCATCTTTGAAGAAATCGTCTAATATTCGCTGCCGTAAAGAAGGACAGAGATGTCACGTAACAGATTTTAAGTGCTTAGTTAAATGAGATGCTCATTGATGCTCACGTTGTGCTAGACTTATGTAAGCTTATTAAGAAACACGCCATTTCCTATTGATCGAATCCATTTAAAGACTCTAAAAAGTGGGAGTTTGCAGTTTCATTAGTACGTATGTTATATAATCAAGAAATCGGCTATTATCCGTATGTTTTCTAATTTTTAAAAGTCATTTTTAGTTCAACAAAATCCCGTTGACATTTCATCCTAAGGAAAATGTTCAAAATTAAATTGTTTCTGTTCCTGTTAAAAACGAGGCCAAGTCTAAACAGCATGGGGGAAAAGATTTCCAGTATTTGTTTTAATCATTTCTCAGGGGTTACGTAGCGCTAAAGTGAAAGAGAAGACTGAGAATAGAGACGATGGAGGAAATGTCAAAAGATGAACGGGATTCAAGAAGACAGAAAAAGGCGATTGAGTTTGCATTTAATGTTTTGAAAATTGTAGTTATCAAGGAAGCAAGTAAACAGAAGGGAGTTCCACAGGCGGGAAGTGCGAGAAAAAACTGTTGGAATAGAAGTGGTGTATAGCAAAATTCAAAATCAGCAACTTACCTAACTTGCAATGGCAGTTCCTCGAAATCATATAGGTGGGCAAAGTAATTTACATTGTAATGAAAATGATAAATTCAACAGACGTTGAAGAAGCAAGATGTCCAATTGTGATGAGACTATCTCTATTTTGTCTGGAGGCTGAAACTGGGGTTTATCTTGGTGCTAGTAAGGATGGTGGGTGCCGGATTTGGAATATTGTCGCAGATGGTGATATATAACATTCTTATTCGTTGACAGATGGCTAAACGCAATGACGTGTATATATAAAGAAAATGGAAATGAAGTCAGGCAGTTATGTATCTTACTTTATACGCGCTTACTAACTGACAAGACAGATTTTTTCCCGCAGTAGGTTGCCATCCAAGGCTAGAGAACCCAGTCTGTTCTGCTACTTGCCCATAGCTTGGTGGCAGAAGAAGAGGGTTCATACCTTTGCCAAGGGTATTAACACGTAAATGAATGTATTGGATTCGACTGAAATTCGAACTCGGCTCTCCGATTCCTCAGTCCAAGCCGCTATCCATTATTACACTGAGCTTCCTCCTTAAGTAGCTACAGATATTCGGATAAGCAACTCAAAGTTCATGTTTCAAAAGGATAAGGCATCTATTCATACTGGAAAAGCCACACAATGATTACTTTAAGAGCAACGTATCAACCTTTTCGTCTTGCCGGTCAACAGTCTGGTCTCAAAAGCGTATCGTGATGGTTAACAAGGAAGGCTTTTGAAGGGGATTTAATAGGCTGCAAGAACTTCAAACTATCATGCTTTCCGTTTCTATAGTGAATTCCTGCATCATTTCGTTTCAAGACTTAGAATTCATACTTAGAATTCGTACTCTCACGGTATTTCAGAATAATAACAAGAGTAGCAAAAGTTTCAAAATTATATTTTTCTACAAAATAAATACAATATATCTGTAAAAGAAACTCTAAAATTACCTATCAGGCAAATATTTCTGGCGACATTTTACCAATTAACTGATTGGTAGATCCAGTTGAAATCATTTTGTAACTTTTATAAAACACATTTTTGGGAATGTGACTATGCATCTAATTTACTATCAGGGCAGATGGACGGTTGATTCATTAACATTTTTAAATAATAAGTGAACATTTTTGACGGTGTCAAAAATCTGCGTCTCGCACACACACAGACATACACACATACACACACAAATATAGACACACAGAAACAGACACGCAGACACACACACATATATATATATATATATATATATATATATATATATATATATATATATATAGAGAGAGAGAGAGAGAGAGAGAGATGCGACTGTAGCATATATACAGATGATTGCCATCTCATCATAGTTGAAGTAGTCGTCATCTAGTATACAAAATTGGCTTTAAATTGGCTCTGCTTCCCTGTAGTCAAAAGATCTACTAATACACAATACAAATTATTATATATATATGCTGGGTCATGGTGCATTGTGGCTAGCAGTGTCTAGCCATAATGCACACTTACCCAGCATATATAAATAGTCGATCCATTACACATAAAGCACCATTATATCATAATGCACCAAAATGCGTCATTGTATTATTCTAACGTTGGTAATTATTCTACAAGCTCCCGAGTAAGAATAATGTCATTAATCGAATGCAATTATTTAGTTCTTTTTCAATTGTGTTGTTTGTTAACGTCTAACTTGTTATTTATTATTGACTGCTTAATTGTTTGTTGTTGTCGATAAGAATAATAATAATTATTATTATTATTATAATTACATTTTACTTTGTATTTATGTGTGCATTCTTAGTTTATTAATTTGTCTATTATTTATTTAATTTGTTTATTTATATTTTAGTCTATTTTATTTCTTTTAATTTTAATTAATTGGTAATCACATTTGTCTCATTTAAAGTATTGGCTTTGTTTAAAGTTTGGTTTGATTTGGTTTACGGCATATCAAACTCAATGAGTTATTTAATGCCGACAAGATTTTTATTGCTGGTAATATTTTATTATTTTAAAAATGAATTGCTATTTATTGATTTTTCTTCAAAAATTCTATTGCTGGTAATAATCTTTTACAAAAATGTACTGCTAATATTGAAACGTATTTTTACACTTTCATTGTTTTTTGACCCAAGTTTGCGGGTTAACTATTTGCCCATAGCTGTGACCCTAACAGGTGCTACCACCCTGGGTCAGGGTGAACCTGGGAACACCAGCAATTAAGGTGGTTTCATGTTCCTCAAAACCTTCTGATCAAAAGACTTAGTGTCGGATGTATTTTAACATCACACACAGGACGGATCTAAAGTATGTTATATCATCTGTGTTGTATATCGTGAATATATTTGCATTTTTTATAATGATATTTTACAAGGTATTCGTTGCTAGTTTTCGATTTTTATGTAACGTAATGAAAAAATGTAACCGTGCTTGAATTTTGAGGTAAGTTTTGATTATTTATTTAATAAGACAGCAATTTTCCCCTTCAAGACCGAATTTACAGCATTGGAATTTATTATTGGACGCTGATACTTTTTCTTTATTTAACATGATATTTTTGGTGTAATTTTTTTTGTTTTTATGAAACAAACTGTCGCCGCTAGTTGTTGACCACAGTAGACATTTTATATTAATTCCTGATTTTTCCCTATGAAATAGCATCATTTAAAACTATATTTTTTTTTCAATTATCAAGTACTTCATAACTTAAAATCTAAAGAAAAATTTATAATTTTATTCTTATAGTGGATATTTCGTGATATTGATTATTCTGATGAGCTTTCCTCTTTGGTACGTAGACTTTATGGCTGCAAAGTAACATCACCTTACATTTGAAATGGCTACCTGTAACCGCAAATTCTATACTAATCGTTTCTTCTCCTACACTTCTCGCCTGTGGAATTCTTTTCCGGCCTTGTACTTTCCACTCAACTTTGATCTTCTGAAATGTAAATACAACGTCAATCGTTATCTTCTGTCTTAATTCTTGTTCTTTTATTGCTTATGGTAAAATGATTAAAAATGCATCGTATGGCCTGTCTTCTGATGCCTATGAAATCAATATAGGTATCTGTCAAGCCTCGCTTCTCTGACCTAACCTCTTATATTAAAAATCTTCCAATAAACACAATCTGATTTTTAGTGAATATCTCTACAGAGGATACAACAGTATAGAGGTGTACCTCTTCAAATGTCAATGACCAGAACATGGCAGCCAATCTTTCCTCTATTCTAGCTGGAAGAACAAATATAGGAATAACTGGCTTACAGCATTAAATACCACAAAGCGAACTAAAAGCGTTTCATCATCACCGAGCAGAAACTGGATTTACGCCTATTACAATGAATGTATATTCCTTTATGGCAACTCCTTGCTTTGAACGCCTATTAAAACTTATATTTAGCACAAACCTCAAATGGAATTCATATAAACGCTTCACGTTTAAAGTTGCTGGAAATATCATTGGTTCCTACGATTGCTTCAGTAAAGACCTGCCTGCATTTAGAAGAGTCAGATCAGATCAAAAATGAAGTATTACTACCGTATCTAGAGATGCACAACCTTTACTTTCTTGATAGTGTTCCAAAGCCACTATTCGGCCTTGTGGGAGATGAATTATTTTCTACCCTACGTCCTCTTCCCTACTGACGTAACTTCACAAGCCTGTGGCTACTCTATCGCTATTTCCATGGCAAATGTCCAGACGAGCTCCATTCCTTCCAGCAGTTCTTACTTTCATAGCTATGACTCAATATGAATCCAATTCTTCACCCCAACTATGGATTAATTAGTTAATCATTATTATCCCCATAAAAGTCCTAAAATCTAAACATTATCCCGGCTTTAAAAATGATGCAAAATGTACAAATGAATTAATCAAAAAAAAACTCAATGAGAAAATTTTCAATATCCGTACGCTTCCTAGAAAGTTTTTATCAGTTTCTACATTATATTTTTTGCCTCCATCTGTATTTTGTGTGGTCGGCTATTACTCAAATGTTAGCTTTCCTTCTTCAACAATGACCTCTTTGATGATCTCTCTGAATTCGATATGAAACGTCGCAGACCTCTCATTACTCTATCGCTTGGCAAGTGTTCGGACGAGCTATATTCCTAACTTCCCAAAGTCCTGGCTTCTGAGGTCGGCACCCACCATGCCACGTACTCACGGATGTATCATCCCCATTCTCTTCCTGTTCCAGAAGCAATAAATAAGTTCCATTCGGACTGCTTCTTCCCAAGAACTGCTGCTTTGTCGAACAGACTCCCGGTTGGATGCTTTCTCGATAACTACAATCGTGACCTTTTCAAGTGTAGGCTTAACCGTTATGTTTCCTACGTAATCTCATGAACTATACATCTGACTTCTCTTACATTTATGCAACACCACAGAGTAACACTCTGTCTTGATTGACACTTGGGCCTTGAATATTAGTATTAAAAAAAAACACCGGAAAGTCAGCCTCGAAATGTTAGGCTGTTGCATTGATGTTTTCTTTAAGTGCATTCGGAAAATAATGATATTTTGCCAAAAATAATATAAAACTGTAAGTTAAATTTACTTTAGTCATATAGTGTTCAGAAAATAATCACGTTGAATCTGAAATTATATAAAAATGAATATAACTTGCATTTATTTAAATGAATAATGACAAAAGGCAAATATGCCTTGATAAAATCTCTCAGGGCACGAAATGCTTCGGCTAAGATAGGTTTTTCTTTAGTTTTATTTATAGATTCTCCTTTTATAGATATATACTATGTGAAAGTTTTACACATTTATTTAAATATCATATAATAGTTAAATAAATGCAATTTACGACTGTCGCCTCCCAACGGGAAGGCAAAGTTCAGTTTCCACAATTAAAAAATTCGAATTTTGCTAAAAAAAATTGTTTTGAATTTGTACTTTTCTTTCTGGATGTTCTGTCACTTATTAAATGTCCGAGTGAAATAACTAAGTGTTGAATCTGGTAAGTATGGAGGTTTCTTTTGCAGAGTATGGCATTGCAATGTTAAGCGAGAGAATAACACATTTTCTTTTGAAAACTTTTGACGTAATCTTTGTTTCCCTGATCAAGTTGCTAGCAATAATTTTTTTTTGCAGTGATTGTCCTTCGAGATTGTAATGGACGAAATCTTTCATATTCTTCCAGACATAGTACAATGTCTTCTGTGGACTAAGTCTATTTTTTTGTGTGTTGGCACTGGTTCCTTAATTTGCGATAACCATTCTTTGTTTTTTTCTGTTAATATGTAACACTTTTTTTTTCATTCGCAGTAACAATGCCATATAGATTTGAAAGATTATCATTCCCGCTTAAAAAAAAAAAAACTGCTGCAGGTGGTTTAATGAGTTCGGTTCTCGAACTAGGAATCCTGATCCCTTCTTTGCACGTTTTCCTAATTAAAACTGTAAATTTCGAGTTTGGAACGTTTGGCGTCACTGATTCGCCGTGGTGGATTCGGCGTAGGAATTTTCGGCAGAGAGTCGATTATGCGCAAGATTACTACTTCGTCGTTATAGTAAAATTAGTTCTCTCTCTTTCTCTCTCTCGTTTAGTAGTCAAATTAGTACTTCGTCGTTATATGCTCGAATAGTCCAATTGAAGAAAAAGAAGAGTTGGATGCATTTTTACACATTATTTACATTATTCGGACTATTATCCTCATCTTTGTCGCCATATTTATTACAACGTTTCGGCCGTTGTACGCTCCGGCCTTCTTCAAGTGGTTGAACTGAACCAAACTGAACCGTTTATTTTGTTCAGTGGGATAGACTGTTCTAGTTCCACGTGCCATGTTTAATGGATGTCAGGTATCAGTTATTTCCTGTTAATTACCCTCTCCAAGCTCTCCACTGCCTTAACCGGGTATTGAACTTCCACTCTAAGTGGAACTAGAACAGTCTACCTCAGTGAGCGAAATAAAGGGTTCAGTTCGACATTCCAACCACCTGAAGAAGGCCGGAGCGTACAACGGTCCAAACGTTGTAATAAATATGGCGACAAAGATGAGGACAATAGTCCGAATAATATAAATAATGTACATAATACCTCAGTACAGTAATATAGACAGGTGCATTTTTATATTTAAGTTCAGAAAGAACATAATGCATTTCTTGAAAAGCTGATCGCTGGATCTCAACCCACAAAAAGCTAAAAACATATAGAGATGCTTAGGAATGAATAAAAAAAGTCATAATAAAAGTTGAATCATTATATCCTATTGAGTTCCTGAAGGGTGTTGCTTATAATTAGAAAATGAAGAAGTCACTTAACTTGTTTTTTTTTAAATTTTTTAATTGAGTTTTTTAATTTTTTTGAAATACAATATTTTTAACTTATGTTTTTAATTTACATTATTTAATTAGTGCTTTAATAGGATCCTTAATTACCTAAATGAAAAAAAATGTCATATTGGAAGTTGGGGTTTTCAATGCTTTTATCCTTTTTTGGTAGTGGTCGGGCGGGGGGGTCCGGTCAAAGATAGTGACGTGAAAACAGTCTGACGCCTAAACGGCTATGTCGAATAATCCAATTATTTTTCTGACGCCGAATCAGCGACGCCAAAACGTCCCATTCCCGTAAATTTCACTATAGCCAATTCATAGTGAGATGATAAATTCTCGAGGTATTCAGATTTGGTTGGTTAAGTCATTATTCATAGAGTACGTAATTAGTTATTTATTCAAGTACGTAATTATATTCTGAATACATTAATATTTCTTAAATTCCTTTCCTATCTTCTTATGAGAAGATTTATTTATTTATTATTATTTTTACAGGCCAGCATATGATTTTAATATAATCTTTATATTCTTACAATAGAAAATTATAATGGTTATTTTCCTTATTCTTGATACTAATGTTGGTCGTGTTGTTGTTGTCGTCGTTGAAATGGCAGCGATGCTGCAGGCGTTTATTATTGCTGTCGATACAGGCATTGACCGGAATAGAGCCAGGTAGTAAAAAAAATATGTGTACAGAGCGTCAGTGGACAGTGTGAAGGGAGAAAAATTAGAACTGATTAAACAGCAGACAGCCTCATATAAACTTTGAGAGAAAGACAGAAAAATTGAGGTTGAAATTAATAAAAAGGAATGAAAGAAAGACTATCATGGGTGAAAGAGAAAGAGAATATGAAAGAGGTCATGTCCTAACTTTTGCTAATTTCAAGCAATTTGAAGTTTTTTTTTTTCGAAAATTGAACAATAAGAAGAGTTTTCAAAAAAAGTAGAAAAATCCTGCAAAATGCACGGAAGGATGCCAAGCGATAAAAATGCTTGTTACATCATTTTTTTTTCTCTTTTCTTGTTGCCGTTTCTTTTGCAAAATTATCGAGACAAAAGGGGAGATTGCTTACGGAGGAGTGCCAATTTTATAGATTATCTTCAATATCTACACGTCCTTTTCAAATGACTGCGTTGATTCGTTTTTAAACTTGAGTTTGGCCATATCTGAATTTCTCATTTAAGCGAAATCAGTACGATCATTGCGAATCTAGTCAGATTCTTGATACAATAACATGTAGAGAGACAGCAAACACACACACACACACACACACACACACATACACATACCCAGAAGCACACAGCAGTACGCCTACATACATATATATATATATATATATATATATATATATATATATATATATATATATATATATATATATATATATATCTGTATATATATATATATATATATATATATATATATATATACATTGAGTCATATATAAATTCACATATTTAGGAGTTATACATATAAATTAAGTTAATCATATACTACACTAAATCTAGTAAATCCAACTCAATTATTCGCAATTATTCTTCTTCCACCTCCATTCCGTTAGCGATTTACAAAAAAAAAACATAGTTTACAAATTCAAGTGCCCTTTGGGACATTGTATCTCCAACGAATTAAATAATATTTATGTTGGTCACACCACAAACTCGATTTCACGACGTTTGACACTATATTTGAATGATAATTCTAACATTTTTAGGCATTTAAAACAACATACCTGGCCGCGTACACAATTCCGGAAAATCCTCGTTGAAAACACAACTACGCTTAAATATGAAAACACTAAACAAAAACTAAAAATTCTTGATGCTATATACATAAAACAGTTGGAACCTAACCGGAACAAAATAAACTATGAAATCTCCACAAATATTCTTAAATGTCTATAATTGATAACCGAATCCATTGGTTTATACCAACGGCTTCCCATTCTTAGTACTTCTCGTTTTAACTCTCGCATGGTCATGTGTGACGTTATGAACTGCGGTGCGATTTTCGCTTCCACCATCTCGTATGCACGAGTTTGTCGTTGCTTGGAAATCTTCCATGGAAACAAAAGCAGACTATCATTATTGTTTTGTCCGTGTATTGTTTAATATATTGTAATGTAAATGTCATCTTTGATAATGGCTTATAATGGCTATATTATGTATTGAAACATGCATCAATATACATACATACATACATATATACATACATACATATATATATATATATATGTGTGTGTGTGTTTAACGATGATTCTAGTGGATACACGTATTTGATTATACCTTCCTTTTTTAACCATTGAAATTAATATCCACCTGCCTTAAGATCAAAATCGAAATGAAGAAAATACATCTTCCAACAAAAATAAAATCTTTATTCTATTTTTAATCTGAAAGACAAGTGTGATTTTACCATTAAGATACATGTCTTCCTCTGAACTAAGATCTTGCGCAAGGGAATGATTTTCTTTATTCAAATTTCTTTGATCGAATTTTGAACTGGGTTTACTTATTTCTTTCCTCACACTGATAATCGTTATGCCCACTCGAACATTATTCCTGGAATAATGAATGAAATTCCAGCCAATATTTCTTGCTACGTTTGTAGATATATAATGTTTTACTTGGTATTTAATTGAGGAATATTTATTTTTCGTTGTTTTACTAGCAAAATGTTTTACAGAAGTTGCACAGATATTCAAAATTCAAAGTTGGCATTTAAGACAAACATTAAAAATTAGATTTTGCATAAAATATAATAATAATTTTGTCTGTTTTTCTCTTCGAATCTCCATTACACCCTATAATTATTGTAGCTAAGAAGATTAGGGATCTGGAACAAAAATAATTCTATAAATTCCTATTCATAGAAGGAGATGTATTACGTCATAGTCAAATGAAAGAGAAAAAAAAAGAATATTAGAGGCGTGTTTTTCTTGTGTTTGATACCGAATTGAATTCATAAAATAGAATATCAGTCATAAACACCTTGGCTGTCTCTATAGGGCAATACAGTTATAACATCCTTAATGTGACCATAACTGACATTAATCGAATGGATATAAAAGCGAGAAAGTTTATCACTTGCAACTGCATGTATCATCCTAACGCTGATTATCATCTCTATGTGTCCTCCAAAGATACGTGGAAACCACTGAAGACTGAATGATGATCTGTATCAAAGAACATGAAAGAAATTAAAAACTTTATTTAGTAACAAAGTAAGCCGACAAATTTAAAAGGGAATTTCAAGTGGGTGAACAAGTGCAGAAAAGCCATGATGCACCTACTGCAGCGGTAAGAATTTAAAAAAGAAAACCAAAGTAATTGCAATGTACCAAATGCTGAAATGATGACAAGACTCTTCCTGGTCAATACTCTATCCGTACCAAACAAGCTGACGCTGAAAAACTCCCATACCCATCAGTGGTTATGTAGTGCAGGGTTAAAATCTGAAACCGAATGTTTTATTTTTACTGCACATGACCAATGCTTGCTAAGTAAAAAGTACAAAGCACACGTACTGAAAAATTCTGTTAATCCGAAATGCAGATTCTGTGATAAATATCCAGAAACAAGTGACCATCTTGTATCAATTTGCACAATATCAGCACCCACTGAATATAAAACCTGGAATGACAGAGAGGGCATTGGAAACTCTGACATTTTTACGTAAAGGAAACTGCAAGAAACTGGTATGAACACCACACATACCCGATTATAGAGATAGGACCTGTAACAATTTTATTTGACTTTAAAATACACACAGACAGAACAATAAAATCTCATCGCCCAGACAACGTGTTCAGAGATCACAAGAACAGAATGCGCTTTCTGATTGATATGGCAGTCCCTGCGGATTGTAATGTACCTTTGAATATCTTAGAATAACTATCAACACACAAGGATATTGAAGAGATATCAGGATTGTCATATCATGTGTAGGTAGATATGATTTTTATATACGGCCGCGCGAATGGTAATGGACGTGAGGCTGTATCAGTTTGCGTTTCCAGACTAAACGCAGCCGAGTCATCCAGCATTTGCTGCTCTTTATCTTCGCGATACTGAAATGGGATCCGTGGCACCACAAACTATGGATCAAGGAAGACTGAGATTCTCTCGTACCCCTAACCACGAAGAACGCATACTACAGGCTGTCAGAGACAATCTAGGAATCAGCACACGCCAAGTTGCCCCTGTTATGTCGTCCATCTCATAGTACAGAATGGAGGGTTCTTCAAGAGAAGCTTCTGTATCTTGCAACATGTGCAGGGTTTTTCGCCCTCTGATCACTCACCACTGGAGAACCTTTGCTGCGGGGTTATTGCATAAACTGATTATCTGTTTGTCTCTTTAGCTTTGTTTACGGATGAGGCAACATCTGGAAGAGGCGGAATAACAAACTTACACAACCAAAATTTATGGCCGGATCGGAATCCCTATGGTGCAATACAGGCTAGATACCAGCATCAGTTTCCGAATAATGTGTGGGCTGGAATTGTAGGTGTCTGTTAGGTCTATATGTTCTTCTAGCTGTCTACAGGTACTTTATATCGAACAGACCTGCTCGAGGATATACCACTGATAATAAGAAGACGCATGTGATTCTTGCATGATGGGGCAACAGCATATTTTAGTCACATTTTTCGCGATACTCTGGCTGACATCTACCATGAACGATGGACAGATAGGGCAGAACTAGTTCCATGGCCGGCACTTTTTCCCGATCTCAATCCTTTGTATTTTTTATCTATTGGGTCACTAAGTTAACTGGCTTATGTAGCAACATTAATAACACAGATATATTTCATCAACGTATCATGGCTGCCTGTGAAACCATTCGACACCAAGTGGAAGTATTTGAAAGTGTCCGCCATATATATATATATATATATATATATATATATATATATATATATATATATATATATATATATATATATCTGATTGAATAAATTACAACCATTATATTTGCTTATTTTTATCATAACTCTTTAATATACACGAATATTTTTCGTATATTACTAGTGAATGAGGCGATAAATGTATTTCTTACCTCATTCAATTGTAATATACAGAAAAATATTCGAGAATATGAAAGGATTATGATAAAAATAAGTATACGTATTTTTTGTAGTTTATTCAATCAGACATGACTAAAAGCGAATTTGCTGCATAAATACACACACACACAAAATACGCACACACACACACACACACACACACGGACACACACGGACACACACACGCACATTTTGTATATGTGGCTGTATATAAAATCAGACTGAAATTTATTGCTTTGCTATATAAAAAACAAAAAAAAAATGCTGTTTTTCTTATTCATTAATTTATTCCTGATTTATCTGCACCACACTCTATTGAACTGAGATCGATCGATCGATCGATCGGTAGATAGATAGATAGATAGATTAGATACGCAACAGACACGGGATAGATAGATAGATAGATAGGTAGATAGATAGATACGCAACAGACACGGATAGATAGATAGATAGATAGATAGATAGATAGATAGATAGATATGGATTATATTGAGCTAGATTGATCGATCGATCGCTAGATAGATAGTCTAACATAGATAGTTATGAATTAGAATGTGATAGATATGAATTAGACTAATATATATATATATATATATATATATATATATATATATATATATATATATTTAGATAGATAGATAAATATGGACCAACAGATGAGAACAGATACCTACTGTATGCGAAAGGAATTAAATTATAAAAGATTATATGACACAAAAGGACAGACTCAGGCTAATTAATGTTTTATTTCATAGGATTACGCACACATACCAATACAAAGGGAGGAAAGCAAATAAAAAAAAGTAACGACGGATATAGTTGTACAGAGAGAGAGAGAGAGAGAGAGAGAGAGAGAGAGAGAGAGAGAGAGAGAGAGACCTTGGGAAATATTTTCTTCTGTTTGTTTTTCTTCTCCTTCCTGTCGTTTTTAAATGTCTCACATTTTAATAGTAGTTGATTATGTCAAGAAAAGCCACTTACTGTATAGACTTGGACGCAAATGTACTGTGAAAATTGTTCATTT
>CAHIKZ030004396.1:2990000-3000000 GCA_903632075.3 Acanthosepion pharaonis
CATGAAGTGTCGAAATTCTGTTCTAATTTACAAGGATGAACAGTGGACCAAAAAGTCTTCAACAACAATTTTGACATTTCCATGGGTTCCTTGGATTCTGCTGAAGCTTCGGACTTGGTTGGATTATTTCTTTTATATAATTTAAGTGCCTTCGATTGTCTAGATTCAGATAGTGTAGGATTATATAGAGATGATGGATTATTAGTTGTTAAAAACTCAACTAAAATTAAGGTAGACCGTATTAGGAAAATGATCTATAGGGTATTTAAGGATTTAGGTCTTAGGACAATAGTTACTACTAATGTTTAGATTTTCTAGACACCCTAGATCTTTAACAAATATTTTCCAACCATATGTAGAGTTAATTCAACCCATTATATGCATCCTAATTCCAACCATCCCCCTTCGGTTATCAAACATAACCCACTTCCATTGAATTTAGAATTGCTAACTCTTATAATAAGGAGGTTTTCAATAAACATAGTGATTTTTTATAATTCTGCACTAAAAAATAGTGGATAAAAAAATACCACTATTCAATATAAAAACCCTGTTAATTGCAACCATAATAAGAAAAGAAGATCTAGAAAGGTTATTTGGTTCCTCCCCCTTTCGGTCAAAACTAAGTTAGGGCGTATATTTATTAACCTAATCAAAAACATTTCCCCAACCCTGAAACTAACCCACTTAGTAAAATATTTAATTAATACCCTTAAATTAAGCTATAGTTGTGCTGATAACCTAGAGCAGATAATTAAAAACATAACAACATAGTCTTTAACAAGTATAGGAATTCAAAAGGCTTGACTAATCAACAGGTTACTAACTGAAATACTAATTATAAGAATACAAATAACAACTTATGTAATAGGTGAATAATTTTACAAAATAACTGTGGGATTTAGTCTATCTTGGTACTATTTCAACAATTGAAAAAATATAAAGAAGAAAACATTGCTGGCGGGGGCATATACAATCCTTTAATCACAGTGAATATAGGTACATGACTTCATTATCCAAGTATTTTTGGAATCTAAAAGAAAAACACCTACGATTAAATGGGTTTGGTTAAGAAAGCTCGTACATGTAACTCCCTATATACCCCATGTTAATGCCTTAATGAAAAAAAATGTTTTTTTAAAAAAATATCTCTTAAATCAAAGGAACTGTGTAAATTGTAAACACCGTTTAAATTTAACTTAGTGTAGGGGTCGTATACTTTAAATGTAATGATATGTCGCTGTATTTTAATAGATTAGTATTTTTATTGCATAATGGTCATACTTACGATATAAGTGTGTATTGTTTACCTGCATAGTGTTATCAGTGTTGGTGTAAATCAGCTTTGTGATATATTTGTATATATATATGTATTTTGTGTATATGTGTGTATATATATATGCGTGTGTGCATATATATATATATGTATATATATCTGTATGTCCTATTTTATTGTGTATGTGTATTTATATTTGTATATTTCTGTTTTAGGTTTATATATTTGTATGTTAGACTATATGTATACTGTGTGTTGGTGTTTGAAGGTATATTTTGTATCTATATGTTAGTTCGTTTATATATGTATTTGTTGAAAGTATTGTTTATGTATATATATATTGTTATTGCATTAGATATATTTATGTATATATATATGTTTATTTGTAGATATGTATGTATTTGTTTTATATATATGTATGTATGTATGTTTATATTGTATTTATATATATAGTGTGTGTTGGAACCTGTATGTGTATTTATTGTGTGTATGTGTAGGTATATATACTTTGGTATATACTTTTTATATATCTAAGTATGTGTATATATGTGTGTATATATGTGTGTGTATTTAGGTTTTTATATCCTTGTTATCATAGATATGTATATGTACGTATTTTGTTTATGTTTATATATTTATTTGTGTGAAACTTTTTTTTTTTTTATTAACTTATATATATATATATATATATATATATATATATAGTTCTTTATCCTGTTTTTCTTTGCCAAATATATTTGAAACTATTATCAACTTATATGATTAATAATATATATATATTTTTATTGATATTTATTGTTTTAGAGTTTTCGTTTTAATATATTAAATAATATTATTTTAAACATTTTTATCTTTATATATTTGCTCCCTTAAGTTATAATTCAATAAGTGGTTAGCATTTATTTAAGTCTGAAATATTTACTGGTTGTGATTTCTCAATGTCTATGCCATTGTGGATGTATGTTTGTGTATATATCGGTGTCTATGTGTATGTAGAGTGTATTCACATTTAACTGTGTGTGTGTATAAGTGTTAGTTTCCACGTCTCCTTTTTTCGTAAAGGGCTGTGGAGTTGTTCATGTATTCCCCCCACCTCTTCCTTTTTTTTTTTTTTTTTTTTTGTGTGTGTGTATATTTGTGTGTGTGTGTGTGTGTGTGTGTGTGTGTGTGTGTGTGTGTGTGTGTATGTATCTAATTATGTCTGGATGCGTATGTATTATAATCTGATTGTGTTTTTGTTGTGTCACGCGTGAGTTTAAGACCATATTCACAAACTTTAAAATAAAACGGAAAAGAAAAAAAAAATATATATGTATTATCAGATGACCGGACGAATTGTAGCTTTTTGTCTTGTCAGACGTAATTTCAATGAAGAAATGAATTGAATAAACATATATATTTTTTCTTTTCTCAATAATTTTGTAGTTTTTAAACTTAATAGTGATTAAATTTGGATTTTAAAATTGCCAGTTTTTAATTTTAATATTAAATTTTATCATATAAATTTATAATTATTAGTTAGTAAAATTATTTTTAATATTACACGTATTTAAAGATCTAAATAGCTATAATAGCAGGATTTTGTTGTCAAGCTTTTGAATCTTTCTGTACTTCGTTTTTGATTGGTTATTCTAGCTTTTTGTAACAATGCTCCCCTAGTGTAGGATCGTTAATTAATCTGAAACTTTTAAAACCATTTATTTTCTTTTCAACACCATCACTTGATAAGACACAGAGTGTGTTGAAACAAAATGGCTATTTTTGTAGTGATTTTATAACATACTTATGTTATAAATTTTTTTATAAAAATAATTATATATATATATATATATGTATATATATATATCAAAAGGGTATTTAATATCTTTCAGTCGGAACCATGTCCCAAGCTCTAACAAAATGGAAATGATCAGATTGAGCAAATTTCAGATTTTATTGGGATAAGCCTCTTGGCCCGTCCGTGAATGTTTCAGCAACACGCACACACATTCACTCACACATATATATTTTTATAAATAAATAATGGCATCTGTTTTTCATGAGAGATCGGCAATTACCCATGAATTTTAAGAATAGTAATTGTTGGTTATTGGAATTCATTCCGTGTATACCAATTATATACTTTGATATATATATATATATATATATATATATATATATATATATATATATATATATATATATATGCATTTGCGCACACATTCGTATGCCTAATGTTACTAGCGTTTATTGATACTTTTCACATCATTCTTGGATTTACCGGATAAATATAGTAATATATATATATATATATATATATATATATATATATATATATATATATATATATATATATATACATACTGTTCTATTTTTGAATAACTTTGTAATATGTTAAATCCGTTGCTTGGTTTAAATTTAGAATTTGAAATTTTGGTTTTTAATCTTTGTTTTTCAAGTTTGAAATAATTAAGTTTTAATTTCACGGTAAACTTGAAAAACAAAGATTAAAAACGTTAAACTTGATCGAGAATACATTTCCACATTTTTAAAATTTTCATATAATTGTATTCTAATTGGTTATGATGTTACCTAACAAGAGGTAGAAGGTTGGGGCGTACAACAGCCGAAACGTTGTAATAAATATGACGAAAAAGATGAGGACAATACTCCGAATAATGTACATTATACCTCATCTCAGAAATATAGACAGATATATAAATATATATATATATATATATATATATATATATATATAGATAGATAGATAGATAGATAGATATGTATATATATGTATACACACACACACACACACACACACACACACACACACACACACACACAAATATATATATATATATATATATATATATATATATATATATATATATATATATATATATATATACAAGTTTAGAATTGGTATATACGGAATAAATTCCAATAATATTTGTATTATATATATAATAAATACCAATAATATATGTATTATATATATATAATTTTATATATGTATTATATATATAAATTCCAATAATATATGTATTATATATATATATAGTCGACTCTGCCGTCGACGTATGACGTGTGTGAGTCAAGCGGATCAGTTCATAGGAAACTGACAGCCCGAGCACATGAGATTTGATTATAGGAGTGAAGGTTTCGTGCAAGACCAGCCACACTTTTTGAAGAGACGAATTCAGAGATCTGGTTCACTAAGTGCCACAAGGTCCCCAAACGACCCTCCGCAGGTTTTGATATATATATATATATATATATATATATATATATATAATTTAAATAAAAACAGACCACTTTAAGGTTCCATGTAATAAATTATTTCACCCCAGCCTTTTTAAAAATACTGCGGTTCATCAGACTTTACTTCCAAACAAAAAATGAAAAGAAAAATTACACATTTTTGACGGGCCGTATTAAATATATGTAAATTAACGAAGTTAAATTTATTTAAATTATTTGCTCTGGATTTACATTGAGCTCTCTGGATTTTATCCTCCTTAGGTTTTACCCATAAGGATTACCTAGTTTTTCATAAACTATATATATATATATATATATATATATATATATATATATATATATATATATATATATATATATTTGAATGAATTGTTGGAGGTACAGAACCGTAATATTGCAAGGAATAGATAGGTTTTAATCCGTAAGAGCCAGTTGGTTAATCCTTCCGGGTCAGCGATCACTGAACATTTGATAAATTGCAGGGATTGTGCGAAGAATTTCAGTCTGAATTGGTTTACTGTACTGTCCAGTTCGCACTCTCCATTTCATTTGCGGGCACTTGAGTCTTTGTATATTCGGTTCAGGGAGCCATCTCTTTGCAAGCAAAAAGACTGTCTCCTTGGGCTTCACGTTAATTGACTCTAGTGTTTATCATACATTCCCCTCACACTCCCCATTTTTTTTCCTTTGTGCTGTGCATATTCCCGCGGTTTGAAATATATATATATATTTTTCCCCTCATACCATTAATCAATGTATTTTTTAATGTTTTAATTGTATGTAGGGTGTTTGTGTGAATCAATATATATTGCAATAATTGTTAAATTGTTCCCAGTCGACCCTGATGAGCTTGGGAATGAAACTGGTTGGTCTGTTCTGTAAGTGTTATCATCTCTTATTTTTTATATTTCTTAATGCCTTTAGGAAATAATTTGTATCTACTCCTTCCAATATATATATATATATATATATATATATATATATATATATATATATATATATATATATGATAGAATGAAATAAATACGAATCCATTATGAATTCAACATGATTCGCTTTTAGTTAATCTTCATCAGAATGTTTTGGAAATGAGTTTAAGAGTACTTTCCGGATATCTTAGCTTTCTTTTTCATTGGTCAGTTCTCTCTCATTTATTTGTAGTGTTAGTATTTTCTTTTGTTTTTATGTGTGTGTGCGTGTGTGGTTTGAATGTGTGTGGTTTGAATGTGTGTGTGCTTGCGTGCGTATAGATTCTAGTTGCCGTCTATCTGATGTCGGTGTTCGTTGGTTTAATTCCTTAAAATGATAGTAGGAGTGAGATTTTCTGGTTGGCTTTGCGGGGTTTGTTGATGTATTGCCACTTGATTAAGTTATTAATGTTGGGTTGAATGGTATTATGATGACTTTAGAGTATAACGGGTGTGATTTGTTATGTTGGTGTGTGTTACATCGTCCGATCGTATCTGGATCTTACATTCTTTACGTTTGGGTTTTATGAATGTTGGTGATATGAAAAAGTGGGTCTGACGTGTGTTTATAGATGCAAGGATATTAATTAATATTCCCTCTAGATATTTACTTCGAAGTGAAACGGATATTTTTTATTATTAGCGTGTTTTTTTAAAGTCAAAGTTAGACCTTCTTTATTTCTTTATTTCTCACAGCATGAGATTTAATTTTTCTGAAAGTTTCCCTTGGTGGCCAGACATTTTATATTATATATCCCGGCATCTGATGATGTTTCGGTTCTGTGTTTACTGTTAACTAGATAGCTGATTGTCTTGGAGGTGGTGGTTAGAATTGGTTAGATGGTTTTCCAATTTCAATCAACACACGTACTGTCACTACCAACTCACGGAAGATGAAATAGAAATTTGATACATACACATACAAGCATTACACTCCTCCCCTCTAGTAATTTCAGGAACTTAACACACTAGCATTAATAGGCAAGCGCAGAAATGTCCAATAGAATACGCACACTAATGCCACAATGAAAAACAAGCAACACAGAACTGAAATGTATTGAACATTCTCTTCCAGATCCCATTTAAAAAAATGAATTCGATGAAGCTTAAATAATGACATGAAACATATATATATATATATATATATATATATATATATATATATATACACACACACACACACACACACACACACACACACACACACACACACACACACACACACACACACACACACACACACGTGTGTACGTGGAGTAATGGATAGCGGCTTGGATTGGATTGAGGAATCAGGTGACCTGATTTCGAATTCTAGTAGAATCCATTACAATCACTTACGTGCTAACGCCCTTGGAAATGGTGTAAATCTTCTTCTTTTGCCTCCAGCTATGGTTAAATAGCAGGACAGACTGTGTTCTATAGCCTTGGATGGCAACTGGTCTAGGAGAAGGAAAATTCTGAATTCAAACCCGGACGTGGATGGACGGCAACTCCTGCAGCCCGCGCTGGTCCCAAACTCTATTGTTTTTTTCCTCTCCTTTAGACTCTGCTAGCAAGGTTACACATGAAGTCACGGCGGACTATTTCAAACTTCCAGTTTAGAAAAGAATATCAGGTTGTAGAAAAAGAAATGCTAAATAACATACAAACACCACATTGGTTCTTGCTAAGGACTTTTGATTTTCCAATGTACTTGAACAAAAATAACTTTAAAAAATTCGACACCTTCGAGTACAATTATCTTCATATTATTCGAAAATCGGAAAAATATAATAAAACATTAAACTATGAAACGTGACAATTCTTTTCCCTCAAACTTGTTTGTATATATATATATATATATATATATATATATATATATATAGGCACACACACACATATATACATATATATATATATTGTGTATATTTTGGCAACAATTTATCATTAAGGCATGTCTCATTAAACAATTTAGATAAATTTTCTTTACTTATTCATGATAAGATCCTCTCGTATTTACGGACGAGTTTCTTCGTATCCTTATTAAATCCTTATAAGAATGAAGAAAGAAAATTACCATGTTGATGTATATCTATTTTATTTCCGAGTGCTTTCGAAATTAGCACAATATCATTTTCAGAATCTTGTTTTTGCAGACAAGACAAAATTGCTGTGTTCTTATGAAAATTAAATATTTTACTTGTGAAATAGGCTTAACCCATGCGCTGTATATTTTTTAAATTTCTATGTTGTAAATAATCCTATACATATTAATCTTTTATATCACAATCAAATACATTATCTAGAAAAGATGCTGTATTATAAAAGCCTATTTTTTGATGAATACAGTCAAGTGATGATAGTATAACCAATTCAATAATTCTTGTAGATGATTTATGTTGAATAATTTTAAGCATTTTGGCTTTTTAAAATAGAAATATTTTTATAACAATATATGTTTTCTATCTAAAAGGAAAATTCATTAAAGTAAATACTGGTTAGTCATTTTAATTAAAATCTATGTCATTTTTATTTTAATTTAATTCTATATTCTCCTTAACAACTAAATACTTTTATGATGAATTATTATTGAAATTATATGTAGACACTAATTTCTTCAGATATACGCTACTTTCTGCCTTTTTCTTGCCATAAATTTCTTTTCTTTTCCAAATGACTATATTGAGGAATTATTTTAACATTTTCCTTTGTACAAATATCTTTTTTCATTCACTTATATTTATTTTATTCACAAATGTTTATTTTCATTAATTTTGAACTTTCATTAAATGATTAAATTTTCGAATAAATTTCAAGTTAACCATAGTGTTTCTAAGTAGCAAGGTAGCTATGTTAAAGATTTTCCATAAGTTTTATGTTGCTCTGTTGATTATATTCATATTGAACGAAACGATAACAGAACGAAATTTAAATTGGTTATCGTATATTCCATCTTACATATTCTGTTGAATATTTCATATTAATCTCTTATATATATATATATATATATATATATATATATATATATATATATATATATATATATATATATATGTGTGTGTGTGTGTGTGTATGCGTACTTCTGTGTGACTTTGGGTATGTTTGTGCTTGCTGTCTCTCTACATTTTATTGTATCAAGAATCTGACTTGATTCGAAATAATCGTACCGATTTCTCTTATATATTCATCTGTTTTTTACTTAAGATGAGATCTGGATGAGATTATGGTCGGTAAAATTGTTATTATTTTAAAATTTTTTTAATGCTGTTTTTATTATTTTAAAGTCAGTTATTTGCTTGTTTTTTTTTTGGGTGGGGGGCGATTGCCCTTATGTAAATGGTAGATACTCGAATTTATAATACTGTGTGTGTGTGGTGTGTGAACGTGTATGCACACGTATATATGTGTGCGAGAAACATTGTTCCGCAAACGAAATAGACGAACAATCTGTGTTGACACTGCCATTTGGAAGTTTGCGACACAGTCCAACATTGATTACATCAATTGCGTTCGTATGCACGCAACGATCATATATGTTTATGTTTGTGTGAGCTGCAATACGTCAACGTGCGTGTATGTATGTCTGCGTACATATGAGTGGCGTTTCGGCGACAATTCTTCCTTCCACTACCATAAATAAATCAAAAAGAGGTAGGAGGGATACATTCTTTTTTGATCTACTGTCGGACAGTAGAACGTGTAAAATAAGTATGAGTGTAAAACAATTTATCGGAAAGTATTACGAGAAATTATTTTAGGAATTGGTTTAAATCCGCCATATTTTTATTTAATGTATGAAATGTTATTTCTATCGAGACTAATATTCGAGTAAAAACTCATTTTTTTCAACAGTATTTTTTTTTTATTTATCTCTAAAATTTCTTAAAATAAATTGTCTTTGTTTATGTTAGGAAAAGAAATATGGCAAATCCGGATGTTTCGAGTATTGTTTGGCAAATTCCACGTGGCCGAGCGGTTAGGTGCGTTACATTGATAGGGCAAGCACATTCGTATCCTACCGGAGAATGCATATTTTTCTGAAAAGATTTCCCAAATATTCAGACCGGTAGATGTAGTTCGATAAAAGATACTGTTTAAAAAACATAGCTTCTCCAATATGAGTATGTATTAAAAATAACGTTTCAACAAAATAAATCATATATATATATATATTATATATATAATATATATATATATATATATATATATATATATATATATATATGACCCTGAAGATCCTTTTAGGTGAAGGTTGTTCCTGGCTCTTTATTTCATTTATCCGTGCTCTACTTAGCGTATTGAACATTCTACGTTTTAGCTTTATTACTCGCCTGGGTTTTTTTCTTTGCACTAAAAACTTAAGGCACTGGACGATTTTTTCGCCCTGTTCGGATGGTTCAGGTTCTTTCTTTTTTTTCCCCAAATTTCCCTCAGGTACCAATTTGTTTTGACTGACTTACACGTTGTGCTATCTGAGGGTTTTACCAACCGTATATTATTAGTAGTATAATAGTATATATATATATATATATATATA
>CAHIKZ030004396.1:3002500-3025000 GCA_903632075.3 Acanthosepion pharaonis
TATATATATATATATATATATATATATATATATATATATATGTCGTCGCCACTTACGTCCCATGTGACTTACGAATGCTCGATTTTACGACCACGACTTGGTATATCTGGTTGTCTGTCCACGACTGCCTCGTGTCTGGTAGTGTGAGTGTTTTCCAGGTTAGTGTACGACAATTTTCGCTCTCGCACTCACCCGCCCGCTTCGCGGTTTGGGCAGCTTCGGTATAGCATAACGCCGAGTCGAGTTGTGTCTTTGAAATATTTTTTCAACAAAAACTCCCAAGATGTCTACCAAGAGGAAATTGTCTTTGTCTATTCAACCCGTCAAGAAGGAGAGAAAAGTTATTGATCTCGACACAAAAATAATGGTGATTCAGACAGAGCTCACAATGTTTGTAAAAAAAAAAAAAAAAATCTGACCAACAACTCCACCGGCTATCCGGTGCCCTGTTCTCGCTGACAACAGCAACGATCCTCAAAGAAGAACCAGTGTCCAATAAAATATCTTTTATTTGTATGTATTTTAGGATGTATTACAACTGAGAAGTTTTCTGTTCTTTGCACTTGGATTCTGTTTCTTTTCTTTGTTTTTTGTTTAGCAAATATTAAGCGAACTGCACAGTAGTATGCAGTGTTTGACTTAAACATCACGCAACTAAAAATAAGAAGCAAAATAATGTATAGCAAAATGTTTCAAATGCTATCAAACGTAATGAAACCGAAAAATATAATAATGCATAACGAAATGAAAAAGATTAAAAAAATAATCAGAATGCAACCTACGGCCAGATCGATTTACGATAAACAACTTGGAAGCAATCGTAGTCATAAATTAATAACAACATATATATATATATATATATATATATATATATATATATATATATATATCTGAGATGAGGTATTATAATTACTTACATTATTTACATTATTCGGACTGTTATCCTCATCTTCATTGCCACATTCACACTGGATAAAGGTGTTGGTTAGATCCAATGACTAGACCCAAATATTTGGTTCAGTACCAAGCTACCACAGTGGTGAACCAAAAACTCGGAGATTTGCATCAAATGGAAATAACTGTGACACCCGGAGGAGGCATGGCACATGGAACTAGAACCGGTGTACGAAATAAAGAGCTCGGTTTGAAATTCCAGTCACCTGAAGAAGGTAATTGGAAACATTGTGAATATGGCAATGAAGATGAGGATAACTGTCCAAATAATGTAAATAGCATATAAGTAATATATATATATATATATATATATATATATATATATATATATATATATATATATGTGCGTGTGTGTTTGTGTGTGTGTTTGTGTTGTGTCTATATCAGAGTAAGTTAATATTTTGTTCTGTAAATATTTCTCAGCAATACTTCGCAATTTCCAAGTGCGCAAAAAATTATTGACGTAAGCTAGACCAAAATGTACTTCCGGAGTTAATGGTACCATTTTCCTCCTCACTCTAAAATGAATTCTGTCGAGAAGTTTTCTTACATTTGGGGACATTCTTTACTTTCGTTATATTTCGTACACCATTGAGAAGAACTAATGGAAAGACCATTTTACTGATTAAAATCTATTCTTTGAACTTTTTTCAACGGAAGCCATTTTTCTCTACGTAATGTTGAAGTGATTTATATTTTAATATGAAATGAAAAAATAAACAAACGCATGAAATTTACTCTTTTAGTTTGTTTGTTTTGAATAAAAATGAGATATAAACACATTTTATTTAAGCAGCTAATTTTTAAAGTATACGAAATTAATGTGTTGCACAGCCCAGTAAGGTTCGACCGTTTTTGTAGTCGTCATGACGAGCGAATGGAGCATTCTAATCCCAGTTTTACGGAGAAGCCGTCTTTCATTATCTATCTCAGTTGTCCCTTAATTATATTATGCAACATATTTCAAATAAAATAAATTAAAATCTTATAAAATTTCTAACATTATTTAATAAATTTAGATGTTTTCTGTAAGGATTCAATGTTAAATTCTCTCTGAAAATAGAAGGGACTAGTATAGTACTGAACGACAAAACAATGTTACTAAATTATACTCGATCGAGCGGCGAAATAATAATAATAATAATAATAATAATAATAATAATAATGATAATAATAATAATAATAATAATGATGACAATGATGATCTATATCCAGAAACAAATGACCATCTTATAATAGGTTGCTCGGTATTAGTGTCCACCGAATATAAAACTCAGCATGGCAGGTTGGGCCAGTATCTTCACTTTTATGAGAAGGAAACTGTACGGAATTGGTATGAACACCACCCAGAATCGGTTACAGACACAGCACATGTAATAATTTCAATACACAGACAGAACAATCACAGCTAATCGCCCGCGATGAAAGACCATAAAAACAGAATGTGATTTTTAACTGACATGTCAGTTCCTTTCCTGTAGACTGTAATGTATCTTTGAAGATCTTCAAAAAAAAAAAAAAAACTATTAAAATACAATGATGAAGTAGAAATCTAGAAAATGTGGCATATGATGACATCAATAATTCCAGTTTTGGTTGGGGACCTGGGTTTTTAGTATATTTATACAACATGAAACACCACCAATAATTAAAAACAATTATAACTATATATATATAAAAAAAGAAGGAAAATACACGTCACACCTCACTGACGTCATAACACTCATTAGTTCTACGACTTTATATCCAAATACGATTCAGGCGCATTCATCATAGAATTATAAAAGGGCTTATTTTAAGAAATATCGGTGTTATATCATCTTTACATTCTAAAACTTAAACTCATTAATTCTGTCCAGCTGCCCTGAGGATGGATTAAGAAATTCGAAAACTTGGATCATATTTCTGATAGTTTTCTTCTGAAATGAAATTCGGACAATTCCGTTTAGATTTTCCTCCTTGTTTGGGAAGGATTATTCTAATTTGTAAAAGTCGATCATTAGAATTAATCAACACAAAATATCCGTTTGTTTTTCACAGTGTGTAGGGTTAAAGTACATTTTCTGCCTAAATACACAGAATATATATATAATAATGGTCACACAGCTAAAGTTTGATTCAACGGGAATCCACAGAAAAAATCCTAATTTATATAAAATATCAAGATATAATCTTAGTGAAATGAAAGAGAGATAACTCCATGTATCAGAACCTAAAAATTAAGGAACTGATGAGCTGTTATACAGAGAAACAGTCTGTCTGTGGATGACAATATATATATATATATATATATATATATATAAACAAATGTTGGAGGTACAAAATTTATAAATAGTTTTAAAAACAAGGAATGCATTGATTTTAATTTTAAAAGTCTCTAGGGCCCTTTCAGCCAACATCTTATCAGGAGACAATCGTTGGATTAGCGAAAAAAATTAACGAGGGGAACTAAAATAACAAAACAAGTATATATACTTGTAACGAGGGGAGGGGAAACAACACATATATATATACTTGTTTGTATATACTTGTATATATACTTGTTTGTTATTTTAGTGTGTTTCCTCTTTTTGCTCTTCAATATCGTTAATATTCTTTTCGCTAATCCAACGATTGTCTCCTGATGAGATGTTATTGAAAGGGCCCTAGAGACTTTTAAAATTAAAATCAATGCATTCCTTGTTTTTAAAATATATATATATATATATATATATATATATATATATATATATGTGTGTGTGTATGTATGTGTGTGTGTATCTGTGTGTAAATTTCATTAGAGACATCCTTAATGAAATTTTTATAAAAGAGGGGTTGCTGTTAAAATACACAGACACACATCACACATATATGAAGAGTAATATAGACATATGTGTGTGTATGTGTGTGAGCGTGTATTGATGAATTGCAATTATACTGCTACATAATACGTAGATTTTCAATTCCTAAATGTTTTATCTACGAAACGAATAATTAATTAAATATTATGCTTGTTGTCAATGTAATCGGAATCCTTTTTAGAAATATAAAAGGCGAATTCGACTTGTGATGTCAAAAATCACAAAGAAGAACAAATCTAATAATACTATCAAAACTGATGAGTAGACGGAAAGATAATGATTACCTTGAAAACGAAGTGGGTGAGGGTATTGACTTCAGGAACTCAATAGGCATTACTTTCGAAAGCTAAAACAATGGAGAATTTAGATTTAATCAAATCTGAAACTGTAAAATAAGAAAAGGAATAGGTTGTGTCATTACGTTCAAATAACAGGAGAAGAAAGAATGACAAAAATATCTTTTAGATCTGAATAAAATAATATTTATGAAAAACAATAGTTTGTCAAATTAATGAAAGAGACAGATGGATGAAATTGAAACGATTAGATGCCGATATGTCAGAAAGAAAAGATAATGAAGAAAGGCAAATTAAAAGAATGAAAATTAATCCTTGAATGTTTTTTTAATTCTTTCTGAAATCTCTAAAATATTCTCTTGCTTTGCTCTTTCTTTGTTTTTTATTTCTTTCTTGATTTGTTTTTCCTTTCATTCGTTCATTTTTCTATTTTAAATATTATTCTTGATCTTTTTCGTCCATACTTCTCTACATTTTTCTCTCTTTCATTCCCAGGAATTTGTTTTGTTATTTCTCTTTTTGTTTTTGCTTTCAGCTCCCTTTTTCGTTTTCTTTTTTCTTTACGTTTTTTCGTTTTCTTTCTTTTACTTTCAAATCAGGAATTAAGAAACACTCAACATTGGTATCATCTGGATAGTTATACAATAAGCATATTTTGGTTTTAGAACATTCAATAAGGATTGAAATCACTACTCAATCGTAAAGATCTGCGAGATTCACTTGATAATCTTTACTGTACGAAAAGGCGACATTGATATTATCAAACATAGTTTTACTTTTATTGCTGATGTATATTCATAAACATGAAACATAGTTTTAAAATACATGAAACATAGTATAAAACATAAAACATTGTATAAAACATAGTTTTACTTTTATTGCTGATGTATATATATTTGATGATACATCTAGTTTGATGTTTTCAAAACAGATGTATCGAGTGATTTCGATGGGGATCAAGTGACATCAAATCTCGTCAGTTCTCCAACTATTTATTTTGCATTCTTGGTAGGTTTTAGAAATATTGTCGTTTGGATGTTTTTATTTCATCGGGTTTGTAATTATTTCATCTTTTAACGTTTTTCCGGAATATTTCATGTGCCAGTCATCATGGATACAACTGTCACCTTCTATTTTATTTTTTTAAAAGGGTTTTTTTCAGTCTTCTCTTCTTCTACTTTATCTTCTTCTTCTTCTTCTTCGATATGCCGTGTCCAATTAGGACGCGGGTGATCATAGCTCTCCACAACTTTCCATTCTTTCTAGTTTGCTTTTTACTATCCTTGTCACTTTCTGACCTGATTTATTACACAATATTGTTATGTACGTTAGTGACTGTTACGATTTCCAAGCTTTCTTTCTTCCTCCTTTGTCCTGGAAATTTCAACATTGTCTGTTTCCAAGTACAAGTGTCCTGTTTGTTCCTTTAATACATCCTCATTGCTCACATTATCCGTATATGTTATTCTCATCTGCCTTATGTAGAATCACATTTCTCTTGTGCAAAGTCTCCTTTTTATTTGTCTGACAACTGCCCAAAATACGCCGGCATATTGGAATACATAGCTGCACGGCACTTTAAATATTTGAAAATATTACGCGTTTCGGTTTTCCTTCCTACTTACCTAATTCTGCCTGTAATATATATATATATATATATATATATATATATATATATATATATATATATATATATATATGGGTATGTAGCAGGACAGACTGGGTTCTATAGCCTTGGATGGCAGCTTGTCAAGGAGAAGGACAACTCTGAATTCAAAACCCGCAGAGGGTCTTTTTGTGCACCAGGTCTCTGTAATGGGCCCTTTGAAGAGTGTAGTTGGTCCTGCACGAAACCTTCACCACTATAATCAAATCTCATGTGCTGTTGTCGGACTGTCGGTTTTCTAGGAACTGATCTGCTGACCCTCATACGTTGAATTCGACGGGAGAGTCGAGAGAGAATATATATATATATATATATATATATATATATATATATATATATATATATATATATATATATATATGTGTGTGTGTGTGTGTGTAATTTTATAAAATGTAATTAAAATCTAGACAATTCCGATACTATGATTTCATCTGTGGGTCGTCAAGTAGCTGAGGTCTAGACACGTTTACCACTTAATGATCCAAATTTGAGAGAACAAAGTAGCCGAAAAGTTTGAAATTTTATTAAGTATGTTTTAGAAAAAGTTTAACTTGTCCTCGATTTTCTATTTTTTGAATGAAAATTGAGTTGTATTTAATTCCTATAAGCATTTCAAACTGTTTCTAAACATTAAACGGTTGACTTTTACTTGTATTTTCATACATTTCATTTCATATATATATATATATATATATATATATATATATATATATGATCGGATAGGATAACGAAAAAGTGGGGAACAGATCTTAATCTAACATGTTTGACTTTATTAAAGCTTCGTCAGAGATCAAGATAGAAATGTAAAAATAATAAAAAAGCAAAGAGATGCAGCTTTTTTTTATTGGTTAGATATGTGTCACATTTAATGAAGTCACGGGGATTATTCAAATAAGTGCGACTAACATTCTGGACGCTAAAGTGTGTGAAAGTTAGTGAGATGAAATATGATATTTTGATTGGTTATTTTTTAAATGTATTCAATATTGAATTCTTATCCATCCTTGATCTATCTATCTGCTGTGGATTCCGAGATGAAATCCGGTCTCAAATGAATGACAAACGCAGTAATGAAATATAGCAAATAAATGTATTGACGTAATAATACAATTGGTAATACGGTTAGTAGATCCAGAAATAATAATATATATACAGTCTGGGAAATTCAGTATCGAAGTATGACTTCCTTCTGATTCTACGTGCTCGCAACTGTGACTCCTACAAAGCGGTTACCTCATACTCTCACTCTCTCACTGTATCACTTTCCCTTCTCTGACTTCCGGGTATTCACCGGCAGCAGTACAAGTACACACTGGTCGTGTCCACTTGTATGAAAAAGGGGTGGACCCCATAACACCTTCCGCTCCTTAGATCCCTTTTGGAGGGAGTTAGTATTTTTTTCTCTTATCATCGATAACCAGAGGTTCGGTAAATTTTCTCTTCCTGTTTTAAATGATCTCTTGGGTACAATAGGTGTATACTGGTTTTTGTTCCTGTTTGATAATAATTTGTCAAACACAGACTGTATTTTTACCTTCGTCCTCTGCATAAATTTATCCTTTTCCGCTTCTCTTCTTATCTCTCGCAAAGTCATAAGTAGTTCCTTTACTGCCTTGTATAACTCTTTACCGTTTTCATCTATGGTAGCATATGGCATGTTTCGCTTCTTTTTAAAACTGGTTGGGCGTTTTCTTTTAATTCTATTCTGGCCTTAAATTTCTTGCATCATCCCAACCCGCTCGAAAATACCTCAGGGAATTGGTTATAAAATTCATCCTTTAATTTTATAGCATCTGATGGTTCAACCTCTAACTTTTTGCAAAAAGAGCTGATAGGTAGATCCCAAACGTTGAACTTTTGTATCTAGTCGATACCTACTAGATTTTAGTATCTTTAATGACGTATATGTTAAGTTTTTTTGTTTTGCCGTGAAATTTAACATTCACGATTATTTCTCCTTCAAATTCTATTCGTTTGCCTGTAACCGACTTGGCAAACTTTTTGTGTATGTAACATGATTGGTCTGTTGGGTTTTCAATTATATCTTTTTATTTAAAATTAATAAGTTCCACATATTTCCTTACGTTGGTGTTGTCTTCGTTATGCTTGCTAGTAGCTCTTATTCTACTAATATATTTTCTATTCCTACGTTGGAATGCCTTGTGGACCTTTTTTCCACACTCAAGACAGTTTTTATATCTAAAGCGGCAATCCTTATTCCAATGTAGTCCTCCACATCGATAAAATGCTGATGGGGGGTAAATTTGCTTCGATTTTCGTCATAATTTGTCCTGTATGTTGTACTTTTTCTCTTATTATATTTTTTTTCTTTCCGGGGTGGGTGAAGAACGTAGACTTTTGTTTAACTTACGTATATGAGATACAGCTGACCCCTCAATGTCCTTCGCGTCTTTTTTATACTTAGGCATCTCTGGCAATCTTCCGATAATTGTTGTTGTGTTAGTCACGGTTCATTTTGTAGTTTTGAAAGCATTCTTTTGCGCATTTCGCTATCTTTTGTTGAAACTGACCCTTGAACAAAGATGAGACATTTGAAATTGTCCGGGGTTAATTCCGCTAGTTTGAAGTCGTCGCAATGTTTATTTACGATTGCGGCAAACGTGCAATAATCCTCATTATCCCCCTTTACCAGGTTAAGGCATTTCCACCTCCTGTGGAAGAGTGATGTTTTCGGGCTGAAGAGTTCTTTAAGACATATCACTTCTTCGTCAAATGTTAATTCGTTCGTCTTTTTTGGCAAGATATAATCCACGAACTTTGTATATTTCTTCAATTCCTAATTTTCTAAGCAATAGACGTAGCTTTTTTGCTTCTGTTCAATTTTGACAGTCGAGGTTAAAGATGTCTTCATGTCTTCTGAAGTAATTTCCGAAATGTTTGTCCTCATCTAGAGAATATTTGAAAATCTCTATGGTATTCTAGCGAAAAAGTCGACTCTTTTTCAATATCTAATTGCTTGTTACCCGCTACTTTCAATATTAGTTCCTGGAGCTCTATTTGTCTTTCTTGATTTTGCTTTTGTAGTAATAGATTTTGCCATTTTTCTTCCATTCTTTTTTATAATTGTAATTGTTGATCATTTTGGTATTTTATCAGTTCTACCAAAATTTTTTCAAAATCTTCCATGATAACTCAATTTTACGTATTTTTAATCTTTTTTAACTCTATGTCGTCAATTTATTGTGAACGACGAGAGAAAATTTTTGTTGTTGTTTGTTCTTACTGTGCGAGTTCAAAACGCGCGTCGTCAATTTGTTGTGGACGAGGGGAGGATTTAAGGCATTTAAGGCAAGCAGGCTTTGCGCTAGACTGCTCGATATCGAAGATAGGGTTAGAGCGTTAAAAGAATTAATGAAAATGTTTTTTCTTCAAAGTTTCGTGCTTATATCGATACACCCACTCTTCAGAACTGATAAGTGACTGCATCTATATAACCACGATTGGATTCGATCGACTGGAATCATTTTATTAATTTTTATTACAATTTCCATTATGTGAGTAAGGTGTCTTAAATTCAGATCAAATTTGGCCAGAAAGTATTTCAAACTTATGAGATTTTCTTCCTAGTTTCTCGACCATTTCTAATCATTATCAAGAATTTTAATGTTATTTATTACAAGAGGGAAAACTTCGAATATGCACAGTTCAAATGCAGATGAACTCGTGTGTTGCAGGGACTAAGGACAGAAATATTGTTAAATCATTTAAAATTTTAAAGATATTTAAATATATAACCCCCTACAATGGATAATAAGTTTGAAAGTTAGTATATATATCGAATCGAGGTCTCTCAGTCACTGTGTGTTTCTCTAAAAATAAATACGCTTAAATTCACCTTCATCCCTGCCGTGCGCAGGTTAGTGGTAGAATCTCCGATTGACGCCAATTCAGTCGGGTTTCGATCCTAAATAGAGGCAACCGGACGTCTAGCCACAATGATGAGCTGTGATACAGCGAAACAGTCTGTCTGTAGATGACAATATATATGCTCCTCAAAAAATATTTTCAGTTGAGTTCTCTGAGGAGGAAGTGTGGGTTTGTAAACAGTGGCTATTAAGACTAATATTCCAAGACTCTTCATTAAATCGAATCGAGTTCTTTCAGTCACTGTGTGTTTATGTAAAGATAAATACGCTTACATTTACCTTCAACCCTTCTGTGCGTCAGGCTTAGTGGTAGAATCCTCGACTGATACTAATTCAGTCGGGTCTCAATCCTAGTTAGAGGCAATCGGACGTCTAGTCACACTGATGAGCTGTGGATGACTATATTATATTATATTGACATGTAATACTTCTAAGTGTCGAACTCAGGTAAAAACATTTTCGCACTTTATTTTCCTACTTAAATTGAACGGAAATTTTTTATACGAAGCTAACGTTACCTATTTTGCCAGAAAAATAGCAAAACTTAGAAAAAGTGTTTCAAAAATACATTTGTAAACTTTGGAGGCTGGTTCCTGACGCCAAAATAAAGTAAAATGTCCATATAAACATCTGTTCAAAAGGATATCGTTCTACCTCAACACAGCAACTCAAAATAAATGTGCAAAATGTCCTCTGTTTGCTTCTATAAGCCCATGCATCCGTCGGATCAATGACTGGCGGACCATTTCAGATACTCCCACACAGTGTCGACTGGTTTCCCAAGCCCTCATGACACATCGATGAAGCGTCTCTGCATTACTAATGTCTCCTGCATAAACCAATTGCTTTATGTGTTTACACAGATAAAAAAAGGGGGCCAGGGGAACGTGGAGGGCACGGAACCAGTCCTCCCCTACCTATACATGGCATAATGTCAGTCAGTGCATCGCGATAAATGTGACTAAAGTGTTCTGGAGTCATATCATGCATGAACGACATGCGTCTTCGTATTAGCAGGGGTACATCCTCTAGCAGCTGTAGAAGTGTGTTTGAAACGATGTTCCTGTAGACAGCTCCTATAAGATGTGCTGGGAGAACATATGGACCTAACAGACAGTCACCTACAATTCCAGCTTACATATTAATCGTAAACCGATGCTGGTCTGTATTGTTCCATGGGAATTCCGATCCGCCCACAAGTTTTGATTGTGTGAATTTGTCATGCCATCTCCCAAATGTTGCCACATCTGTAAACATGACGAAAGAGACAAACAATGGATCGATAGTTTAGTTTGTGCAAAATTCTCCCGTGGTGATTGGTCAGTGGACGAAAGACAATGCACACGTTGCAAATAATAGGGATACAGGAGCTGCTCTGATATTATACCCTTCGTACTATGAGATGTAAAGCATGCTAGGGTCACCTGTTGAGTGCTGATTCCTGGATCGTTTCCGCCAGCTTGTAGAGTGTGTTCTTCATGGTCAGGCGTACGATCGGATCTAGTGCGCCGGATCAAGAAGAACACCCTTCTTCGATCCATAGTTTGTAGCGCCACAGATTCCGTCTCAGCAATGCAACGATAAACAGCAGCAAGAATAAGAAGAGGTTTGTTGAAAGCTTATTAGTCTCGTTCACTCCACTAATCTAAAACATGACTGAAAAGCATAAACAATTTTAATGCTATCTTAGTCGGTCAGAGAATGTTTCAGCAATCTTCGTACAAATTTCATGTAAGACAAACAAGTTATTAATTAGATCGAGGTTCCGAGGTATTTAATTTTTAATGTCATACAAACCATTCATTTCCTGATAAATGTTGAGTTTCTATCCGGCCTTTACGTGCATTGATTCAGTTATGTTATCTCAAGGCGACCTTTTGGGCCATGTTATTTTGTGGCGACCGAAAGCGAGTGTTTCCCCTGCCGGTCGGTGGTCGATACAGGCGAAAAGTGCGACAACGAAACAGCGAGAAATTAGATTTATTAATCGAGACCAAATATTTGTAAGGACCCAAAGAAGGATTTCTACTCTGATGAAAACGAAATTGCTTTGCGTTTAAAATTAGACGTCCCTTATCTTTATCTTTCTTCAAAAATTATGCCTTTAATGAGAGTTTTTTAACATTACAGTTTTTAAACACAATTGTTTTTTATTTTTCAAATTTCTAGTATTTTCATACTTTATTAAATATTAAATCTGTCTTCGCGTGTATTTGATGTTCTCAAAGATCTCTCTCTATATATATATATACATATGTATATATATTTGGTTGGATAGATGTGAGTTTAGACCTTGGGTTTCACGCTTTAGCGATCGTCAGCTCTGACGATCGCTAAAGCGTGAAACCCAGGGTCACAAACTCACATCTATCCAACCAAATATGTTAGCTCTCTCTCTGATATTGAGCGCTTTCTAATAATTACCGCGCATATAATATATAAATAATTATACATATATATATTTATATACACTTTTCACACACACACACACACACACACACACACACACACACACACACATATATATATATATATATATATATATATATATATATATATATATATAGAGAGAGAGAGAGAGAGATTATGCGGTTTTTTCCTTGTTTTCTTTGAAAAGTTTTGCATGTAAATTGTCCAGTATCGCAGTTCTTTGGTTTCCATAAGCCATTAGCAAGATGACTATATCAGTTTCAACATTTTTCAAATATCGCGTCTTCACGCATCATGTCGGTTTTTGTTAAGTGACGTGTCAACACGTATCCCTGATGAAAAAAGAAAACCCTTTCTTTGTCAACGGTGTTTAGTCCGCTGAGGGACTTATCAAGGTAAATATAGAGATTTTATTTTGCAACTCGTATTTATTCACAGAAGTAAAGTGAAGGAAGAATATCGTCCAGTTTTCAAATTTTAAATTGAGGAAAACTCTAAAATATTTTTAATGCCAACTGAGCGATAATTGCACTCAAGAACTTTTAGTCGACATAAGGCAATTTCTTTTAATAATACGCACACACACAGACACACATAAACACACACACATACAGACGCACACACACATACAGACACACACACACATACACACACACACACTACGAAAACGCGATAGTACCTTTACGTTTGCTCATAGTAATTTATAGATTACGCGACACTATTTCGTCTCTCAGCGACTCACACCCATGATAGAATGATAATAATAAGTTTAGATAATTTGAGACTGTCTAGGAAACACTCTCCCAAACCCCATTCATTAAAAATAGACGCACCTTGATTAATATAGCAAGAAACGGTATCAGAGTTCGGTGATCGAATTCACTTAAAAGCCAATAATTTGAATGCAGCTATTCTATGCAATTAGCTAATTCTTAAAAAAACTGACATATTTTCCCCATTTATTTTCTTCTGTTTGGATTAATTTTTCCCTTTTCCTATGCATTTCACCCCAAGCAAGACAATAAACCCAAAAGGACGCATAAAATAAAAGAATATGAAAAAAACAAACAAACCCAAAACAATTAAAAGTCCAGGAATAAAGAAGATGGAATATAACGATTGACATTGCATTTAAATTTTTGAAGATCAAAGTTGAGTGGAAAGCAAAAAGCCGGAAGAAAGTTCCACAAGTGAGAAGTGCCATAGAAGAAAATGTTAACATAGAACTTACGATTGCATCTAGCCATTTTAAATGTAAAATGACGAGTCCTTGCCGCTAATCTTGTTCTACGATTAAATTTATAAAGTCAATGTTCCATAGAGGAAGGCTCATCAGAACAATTACCACAAAAGTATTTAGAGAAGAATCACAGGGAAGCTAAGTTATGGCAGTTGAAACGTGACTGAAGCTAAGATACCAGGTCAGGACAACGTTAAAGATTCTTCTTTGGATTAAAAAAAATTCTAAATATATAACAGGAGCTGCAGGCCGGATTTGGCAGCGATATTAAAAGCAAGGACAAATGCGATAGTTATAAATATGTAAGATAGATTCTGGCGAGAAAAATTCTCTAACACGACACAGTGAAGTTTCATAGCACCAGACCTAGCAATTGATTCGATATAATCTTTACATTTTATGTCAGCGGAAAATGTTAAAGGAGAAAGATCAATGAACCACTCTCCTGGAGGTTAGCATCAGCCATGCCGATAGAAATATAAATATAAAGAAAATAATAAGCATAAATTAATGTTGCATTTTGATATAAATATATAATTATTAAATAATATATTTTTAAAACATTTAAATCAATATAACCTATCACCCTTCATATATTTTAAAATAGTTATATGAACTGAAAGATTTTAGTATATTGATTAAATTTAAGTATAATTTTATTCTGAATAAATATAATAATAATTGTAATAATTTGGATGTTCAGTGTAATATTTTATACTTTAAAACGATTGTGAAATTGAGATAATGTTTTCCATAGTGAAGTGTTCATAAACCAAAGATAACAAAGTATATAAATGTCTTCTAAGAAACCTAAGACTAAATTCATCAGGTAATTGAATCGTAAATGTAGAATATTTCCAAATAAAGTTCCAACTGGTAAGAGGACAGAAGTGTGGGGATGCGAAAATCAATGAAACTGACCCTTATTTTATGTGTTGCCCTGAAATACAGACGAGAGAAATGGGAAGTGAAAGATGAAAGTAATGGAGACGTCATTTTTGTTTTGCTGCTGGTAGTTGTTATATTGGCCTTTTTTTTTTCAGAAGTAATGCCTGTGGCTTCCTTTTCCTTTGTTTATTGTTTTGTCTCTCTTTGTTATCTTTCAAACTGTTCTTGTAGTCAGACGACATTTTGAGAGTTGCCTCTATAAGTGCTTCAGACAGTAAAATTATTTTGGCGGGAAATGGACAGATCAGACAGAATATAGGATGGGAGATAGAAACCCTTTGAAAGTATCTGTGATGTATACAAGTTGATAACATATATATATATATATATATATATATATATATATATATATATATATATATATATATATATATATATATATGTGTGTGTGTGTGTGTGTGTGTGTGTACGTGCGTATACTTATAAATTGATTTGTTACCTAATGACAATGAATTAATTTGTTTTACACAAACAATGAACTTAGTTAAAGGGTGAGTATTAATTATTCTGGTCGAAACTTATACTGTGAGAATTGTCGATCAAAATCAAGCTTGTACTTAAGCGTAAATCGATATAATTATTAATTTAGTGTAACTTGTACATTTACATCTACATAATAGCTTTTATTGTCATTAATACATACATACATTTATATATATGGAATAAAGATGCGGAAAAGGTTTTCGTTTGACTCATTATGTCCCATTGGACTTCATCGATATATATATATATATATATATATATATATATATATATATATATATATATATATATGTATGTATTTGAACTTTAAAGAAGAGAAAATTATTATGCATGTTTAAAAAGTGAGATATGATCTTTTATTAGGAAGTTTATTATGACAAAAGTAAAAGAGGGTTTTATGATTACATTTCGCTCTCGTCAAAATATCCTCCTTTAACCTTGATTACTGCAGCACAAATTTTTGACATTTGTGGTAAAAGTTTCTTAAAGTATAAGTCTGATAACTGATTCCATTCTTCATTCAATGACTCTAAGAGCTCTTTTTCCTTTTTTCAAACATCTGTCAAATTCATCACATGAGAATTTGGGGTGGCTTCAAACTGTGATGCATATATATATATATATATATATATATATATATATATATATATATATATATATATATATATATGCCAAAATATAGTTTTACTGTATGCTATATTTATGGGTTAAATTGCTAATATAAGGGGTAGAGCATTTTGAAGTCAACACCCAGAAGCGATAGTCTGTTTCATGCTAAACGCTCTCGATAGGCCATGCATAGGTTGTTTCATTAAGACGGTTCAAATTCTACAAGAAATAAATCAGTGTTATTTGTGAAAGTCTATTTATTTCTCTATTAGATCATTTTATTTAAATCATGTCAATTATGTGTGAAAAATAATATTGCCCAAATATGCGTCAAGGCTTCGGGGCCATAGCTGAACTCGATGGTCAAAAGTTTTGATGATGTCTCTGCATAGTTGCTTCTTGATCTCACCAATATGCCTTATTATCTCATCCTTCAATTGTGGAATTGTTGTTGGTTTGTTGGCGTAGACCTTACTTTTGAGATGACCCCCAAAAGGAAGAAATCTAAAAACGTCAACGATCGTGATGCCCAATTGACTTCGCTGTTTCGAGAGGTGAAGCGACCTGGAAATTTCTCATTGCATTTGTGGTTGGACGTCCATTTTCGTAATAGGCTTCGATAACTTTACCACGTTGCTTGCTTGATAATCTTTCCATGGTTGAAATTGCCAAAGACGTAACTTATTTAATCTGAAAGAAAAATAAAAATAAAACGTTAGATGCTTAAACATAATTCACATATAAAATTGGTCTAAGTTATTGGAACACCCTTCATATATATATATATATGTATATATATATATATATATATATATATATATATATATACTGAGATCTATTTTTTCATCCAAACTCGTGCCCAGATGTATTTTGAATCTTAAATTTCAGAATGGAACACCACCCCATGTTTACACGCCTTTAAACGGGCAAAATTGGCCTAATTAGATTTATTTCTTGACAGGACAAATAATATCTATCTAGTGACATATTGCAATAAAGCAAATAAATCCGTACTTTTTTCCCGATATCTACGTGAGTTTGAAATCATTCAGGGAAAAAAAATATTGTTTAATTTAGAAGAAGAAATACAAAATTATGCATAATTTCAAAGTAAATGTAATCAAAAACATTATTTAAAAACAATTTATGACTTTTTTATATTTATAAGCCCAAAGTATTGCTGAAACTTGCCAATACAACTCTACCATCACGACGCCTGGCAAATGAAAAGACTTAATAAAAATAAAATAAAATAAAAGGAAAAAATCGGGAACCAATAAACAATGAAGCACACACCACCACCGCCGCTAAAAAAAATATAAATAAAAGAAAGAAAGAAAAACGACAAAAAAGGAGACCTGAAGAGAAAAGAAAAGACGGACAATATGACATACCTACCCAGGCAATAATCCAAAGTTCTGAATGTCTAAAACAAAGTGTATTTGGTCATATTCACCAGTTCTTTGTATATATAGTCTGTGTTAAAGAAAATGATTTTAATCAATTTTTGAATTAAAAATAAAAATAGCCAAAATCTTGTATGATAATTCCACTTTACGAAGCATGAAAACTGTTTTGGTGGTACACCGAGAAGGAATTAAGAGAAACGACAGAAGAGACATGATATCAACACTTGACATCCAGAGATTTTGAGAATTTCAATTTCCCTAGCCGAACCAAATTTAATTATTTTCCTTCTCTTATATCAAAACTATTTTACCAACATTAATTCTTATTCTTTTAAAATTATTGATACATTCATAGCGAGCGGCTGCACAGTCTCTTACGCATAGGATGACCATTTCGATCATACGCGTTTAAGGGAGATTAAAGAAATACTGATGTTTGATTGGCTATTCCGTTTTCCCACTGGACAATTTCTTCGCAAAATGAATTTGGTAGCGGGCCGATAATTTTACTAAAGCAACCAAAATTTACAATTAAATTGGTTCCACGTTTTCTCTTGGTGACATAGCAATGAGATAATTTGATTGACCCGCATTAAATTCATGGGAAATATGCAACCCACGCCCCTTACAAAATTTGAGTTTTGTATGAGGAATCAATGTAAACTGAAAAATATTCTTGATAGTAGGTTTTTCGACAAATTTTGAAAGGTGAGTTGAGCCGAAATTTTTCCAGCTTCCTTTTATATATATATATATATATATATATATATATATATATATATATATATATATACACGTTTCATTAAATAATATAGACAAGTGTTGTCTATTTATTTTCTGTAAATTTTTTTCGTAACATCTGATAAGTTTAATAACATTATCGTTGAACGAAGAAAGAAATTCACAATATTGATCCATATTTTTTTAATATAATCTAAGCTTTCGGCTTACATAAGCCATTATCAAAGATGTCAATTACAACATATTAAACAATATACGGACACGACAGTGATGATAGTCTGTCAATGTTTACATAGATGATTTCTAGGCAACGATAAACACGTGCATATAAGACGCTAGAAGCGAAAATCGCACCGCATCTTATGACGTCACACATGACCACACGAGAGTGAATTGGAGAATGAAGTATGGAAAGCCGTTGGTATAAACCAATAGCTTCTGTTACCGATTATAGACATTTAAGAATATTTGTAGAGATGCGATAATTGATTTTGTTTAGGTTGGGTTTCAACTGTTTGATGTATAATGCTTCAAGTATTTTTAGTTTTTGTCTATTGTTTTCATGTCGAAGTATAGTTGTGTTTTCGACAAGTATTTTACGGAATTGTGTTGCGGGCAGGCATGTTGTTTTAAATGCCTAAAAATGTTAGAGTTTTCATTAAAATGTAGTGTCAAGCGTCGTGAAAGCGAGTTTGTGGTGTGACCAACATAAATATTATTTAATTCGTTGGAGATACACTCTCCCAAAGGGCACTTGAATTTATAAACTATGTTGTTTTTTTGCAAATCGCTAACCGGGAGAGAAGAATCACTGCGAAGAATTCAGTTGGCTATACTAGATTTAGTGTAGTATATGATTAATTTAATTTTTTTGCTAGGATCTGTAGTTGATATATTAGAATTTACTAAATTTTTTAGTATATTTTCATCTTGTTTATAATTAGTATGCATTTGATTACGATATAGGAGATTAATATATTTGAGATCAGTAGAAGCAGTATTATGTACAATTTGCTTATTATTGAGATTTCTAAGAAAGCATCTTATTTGTTCATCAACTATATAGTTTGGAAAGCTATTATTTATAAGTGTCTGTTTTATATTCTTTAGTTCACTGTAAAAAATCTGTTTTGTGGATGAATTAGTTTCTGCACGATATATTAGATTCTTTATAATTGCTATCTTGTAGTAATATGGGCATTCGCTCTTGTAGTTAAGTGTACATGAATTTATGCTTGTAGGTTTTTTGTATGGCGAAATAGTAAATTTGTTATTATTTGTGTTTATCAATATGTCAAGGAAGGGGATTTTATTATTAGTATTGAGTTCATATGTGGATTTAAGGACAGAATTATTTTGGAACAGTTTTTGAAGTTGAATTATTTCATCTGTATTTTTAACTGACATAAGAATATCATCAACGTATCTTAGGTAGATTGATGGTTTTTTAAAATCTGTAAATAACTTATTTTCGAGGTTCGACATGTAGAAATTGCTAAATGTCGGACACAGTACTGAACCCATGGAGACACCATCGCGTTGTATATATATATTATTATTATGATCGAAGAAAGGGACTTCAGTAGTACAAGCTAATAGTAGTTTTCTTAATATATTAGGATTAATTTTAAGTGGGGGTAAAGATGAGTTACTGTATATATTTCTTATAATTATGTCAATAGTTTCACTAACTTATTAAACCGTCACATAGCCTGAATCCGTTAGCAAGGCCGATTTTACGGTTTTTAAACTACAATTCTCCATGATTTACATCGGTAAAGCACGGTTCCGTATAGGATAAAGGTTCGATTTCTTTCGGAGGATGCATATTTTCTATGAAAATTTCTCGGACATTCAGACCGGTAAATGTCATTAATACTGTTTAATATAAACAGAGCATTTACTTAAATATTTGTATGTATAAAAAGAACGTATAAACATAAAAAAATATCGTAAAATTATTGTCGGACTTTGTCCATTTGATAATGTCATATATATATATATATATATATATATATATATATATATATATATATATATATATACACGAAGTTATTAAGAATTAATTTAAACAAGGTGTATTAAAAACGACAGAATTTATTTTTTTTATTGTAATTTCCAATTTTCAGATACATTGCTTAATTAACTGGAGGTAAATTGTTGAGAAACAGTTGCAAGTTGATGCCACTATCAAGAACTAATTCTCAGTTACGTTTATCGTATAAGTAATGTCATGTACTGAACGACTTCAAAGCGGTTTATAACACTAGAGAGAATATATAAATAATATCCCCAAAAATTTGCACGTCAGATCAGTTCTTTTTAAATCCGACGTGCACATTTTCAGGATAACAGCTGCGACATTACTCTATTTATTGAACAATTTAGTTCATGCCCCATTGACTGATTTATGTTTTTAATCATTTTTTTCTTTTGTGAAATTTATTTGATGACAAATTACAATTTGGATAAAAGACTAAATCAAAGAAGCTTGTCTGTCATATTCAATGAAATTTGCATGAAAGAAGGATTCCTTCCTAAATACCCCCCATAAATATATATATATATATATATATATATATATTAAGGTAATGAAGGGTTTGGTATCCGTATGGATAATACGAAAAGGATCTGATATATATATATATATATATATATATATATATATATATATATATATATATATATATATATATATATATTATATATTATTGTTGCTTATTTCAAACCTTTAACATTCCACAGAACACCAGAATGAAAACAAAGGAAGTTTATCTACCCCACAGGCACCAGATTGATTCTTGAAAATTTCCGAGAAAGTCGAAAGAATTTGAACAAAACAAAACCGCACACAAGAATCCACAATTTTGTTTCCATTCGAAAATTGAAAAAAAAAAAAATAAAACTTAAACAACACCTTTTCGGTTTTTTTACTTTTTATTTTTAAAGACAATTTTTTTTCTATTTTTAGCGAATTGACGACGGCATATCTTTTCTATAGCAAGTAATTATTAGAACTATTATTAGAAATATTTGTTTCCATTATTCATTAGAAGTTTCTAAATTTCCATTTTTTAACATATTTAATTCTTCGATCTTGAATCAAGCAACATGTGTAAAAAGAAAAGTCTCCCACGAGAGTTAAACTCATATATTGAATTCTTAGGAGCTCGTCCGACATGGATTTTTATGGCCTTGTTATTAATGTTGCATTCATAACCATGATAGGTGTTTCAAAATCTTCAAAAGAGATGTCGGTTTATTTGAATTGCCATATTGTATATATAATAATTATAACATATACAAATAAACCCAACAAAAAAGCAGATGAAAGTAACTCCATCCAAACATTAGAAATGCTTCAATTAACAAATTCAAACGACTTATTAATACCATGAGACCATTTCTACAGTAAGACAAGTTATGCTTTATTTATTTGGAAAATATATTCGAACATTCTAGAAGTTATACTGTGAGCAAGTCGGATATAGAATAATTTCAGTAAATTCACAAAAAGTGAATGGGGCGTAAGACAAGAATATGTCTTCTCTCCAGACTTATTCATCCTTTACAGTGAGGTGATCCTACAAAAGTTTAAATATTCGTGGCCACAATCTTACCAACATATATGCAAATATCACGCTGTTGATAACAGAAACGAAACTATAAGACCGCCTAAATAAGGTAGTAAAAGAAAGGGAAAAAGAAAGGAGTAAACATCAATAGTAAGAAAACGGAATGTATGGTTGCCAGTAAAAGAAAGTTCCGAAGAACAAATGGAACACTTCAGCATCAAGCAAGTACGAATATTTAAATATCTCGTTAGTGATTTAACAAAGGACGGAAATGTGTCCTCGAAATCCGAAGCTGCATGAGAATAGCAAAAGATGCTTTCCAGAAGCTAAGCAATGTATTAAGAAACAGGTAAATTTCGTTAAAAATAAGGAAAAGAGTGCACATGGCCTGTCGACTCTCATCTATGGTCGTCAATGTAGGGCATCCCTTTCAAATAAATACAAGATAAAACACCTTGTGCTCCATGAGGAGTTTTAGCAAAAGGCTCCAGTTTCTTGCAGGCATTAAAATATAGATCTGATCCTACTCAACTACGTACAGCAATTTATTAAGCGTTGCTTAGATGTGTCACAAAGAGAAAGCATAGAGCAGCCAGTTAGGATCGAACTCACTAATCAGTTATAATTAATCTAGCGAGACAATTTTGCTAACCATTACTCAACATATCATCCTCGTCGCCACTGTTATGGTCCGGTTCCTTGTACCACGGTGATAGTCCAAGGTAGAACCAATAAAGAAGAACTCTAACACGTATATGGAATAACACAGATATATTGCAAACAGGAATATATACAGAGAAGTAGAAAGTGTTAGTACGAACAATCAGGTTTAGTAGTAATTGTCTGAACGCGACTCTGTTTCGGACTGCCTCTGACTCGACTGACTGACTCGCTCTGACTGACTGACACCTGGCGGACTTCACTCCAGATTTCAGACTGAACTCTCTGCTTCCTCTTGAGGCGCAGTATTTATTACGTATGGAATAGTCCATTATGTTATTATGGGTAAGGTCCCATAACAATATCTCAATTGAGTATAAAGAGCAGTGCTATATGTTTCCCAGGTTCCAGATCAATATTATCCTTGCATTCGTATGGCACAATAAAGGCAGCGTTTTTAATATTATAAACATTTACAATGGTTAACTTAAGGCAAGGTTGAAGAAGAGCGTGTTGCTCCAGACTTCCACAACTGTTGGCTTTGTCTTGTCTTGAAAAAAGCTATTGAAAAATATTCCAGGGAATGATGTCGAACATCCAGAGGTCGCACTATTGGAAAATATACAAGTACCTTGATAAGCAAGCAGATAAAGTTCAAAATTGTGCTTAGTATATCAGAAGGACATATTAGTAGATGACTTTATAAAATCGAACTCCAGAATCTTAGAAACGATCTGTGTATCTGAAATAATAACTGGTAAT